>RCHQ01000409.1:0-24768 GCA_003676415.1 Plasmopara muralis
TTGACATAACGACATCTCCACTGCCGATTGCTTGCACGACACCATTGTCTGCTAGATGCACGTCCACTGGAGTGAAGACCTTGTAGTTTCTCATGAACCTCTTCGAATTCGACATGTGCTGCGTCGCTCCAGAGTCGACCAGCCAAATGTCACTTGACTTGACAGAGCCAGCACAATCGCCAACCGAAAACAAGTAGTCACCACTGTCGTCCCCGTTAGCAAAGTTTGCACGCTGCGACCGATATCTCTCGAAGTCATTGCTCGCTCGCAGTGGGCACTTTGCCATCCAATGCCATTGTTTGCCGCAATTGTGGCCCGCACTGGTCTTCTTCACCGGTCGTCCTTTTCGCTTGTTGTCTCGTGACATAAAAGCTTGACCAGACACAGATCCGTCGCCGCTCTGCTCCTTACGTTTCATCTCTTCATGCAATAGGCGCGACGTCACGAGCTCCCATGTCAGCGTGTCAGAACGCGACTCCACTGCCGTGATGAGGAACTGATACGAATGGCTCAGACATTCAAGAAGCGTGATTACCAGGTCGTCCTCACTCACTGGGGCACCCACCGCGTCTTGCTGCTCAGCCAACGTATTAAGCTTGTTGATGTGTTCTAGCCCACAGTCGCCATTGGCCACTATCGTCGTGAGGAACCTGCGACGAAGGAAGAGCTTGTTCGCCAGGCTCCTCTTCTCGAAGTTGTCCTCCAACCTTGACCACGCATCGAACGCATCCTTGGCCGAGCGAACCAGCGGCATCTGCGAGTCCTCCATCGCAAGACAGATTATCGCCGGCGCCTTTCGAGCCTTACGCTTGAAGTTAGACTCGTCCATCGGGTTACTCATCTGTTCAAGCTTTATCTTCCCGCTCGCAACTTCCCAAAGTCGCGCTCCTCCAACACCATTCGCATCTTGAACTTCCACGTATGGAAGTTCGTTCCGTCGAACTTGTAGATCCGGCTCGGCGTGGCGACCATGGTGGCAGCGAAGGCGGTGTCAGAGGCGGGGGCGAATGAGGCAGAGTTTGCAGGGCTTGGGCTCATAACTAAAATGAAGAAGGTCATTTGAGCTGTAGATGGCAAAATGCAACGTAAATATATTTATATGGTCCTCAGTTCGCAACTACATGCTACATCTAAGCCAATGATTTATCTAAGCCAATCAGAACAACTCACCTTTCGGGCGCAATCATCTTCCCATCCCAAAACCGATCTTCTGCCCATCTTGAATCCGCTCCTTCAAGCAGTCATCAATTGATTGCAGATACCGGTACTTACCGATATGTAGTCGCTGGTCGAGGCGTTTCTTCACCGGCATCTTCGACAACATATTTGACAGATGCTGCATCAGATAGACGTGAAGACTGCCTTCTTGAACGGAGTTCTGGATGAACTTTTTCTTATGCAGCAGCATGAAGGATATGTCAGCGAAGACAAACAAGGTCTTGTGTGCAAGCTGAAGCGATCCTTGTACGGTCTTAAGCAATCACCGCGCATGTGGAACCATACTATCGACGATTTTATTATCAAGATGAGTTTCAGCAAGTGTGAGTCCGATCACTGCGTGTACATCAAGCGCGTTGACGACAACATGGTGGTTGTTGTGCTGTAAGTGGATGATCTCATTGTAGCAACAGTAACGATTCGCTGCTAGTCTCCACCAAGCGTGCGCTAAGTGACCGGTTTGAGATGACTGATCTAGGTCAGCTTAAGTATTTTCAAGGTATGGACATTGGTCAATATGAAGTATCTGGTCGAGTTACGATGCGGCAAACCAAGTTTCTCAAGTCGATTCTGAGCAAGTTTGGCATGCAAGATAGCAAGCTTGTCAAGACGCCTCAAGAGGCAGGACTCAAGCTGACAAAGAACATGTGTCTGCAAGCATGAAGAAACGATGAAGAATGTGCCTTATCGAAGTTGGATTGGTGGCATAATGTATCTTATGGTTGCGACGCGACCTGACCTTGCTGCGGGTGTGGGAGTTCTAAGCCAGTTTGCTGCTGATCTATGCCCGACGCATTGGCAAGCTCTCAAGCGCGTACTGCGATACTTAAAAGCAACGAAGACGCATCGACTTCAGTAATCAAGTTGCGGTCCGGCTAAGCTACTTGGGTATTCGGATGCAGACTGGGCTGGAGACATTGAGTCTCGCCGAAGTACAAGCGGCTATGTGTTCACACTGAACAATGGATGCATTGGCTGGCAAAGTGAGAAGCAACGAAGTGTGGCGCTTTCCTCAACAGAGGCGGAATATATGGCGCTATCAGAGGCCACTTTAGAAGCGGTTTGGCTCAAGGCATTCCTGTGCGAGCTTGATGAGATGACTCCCAATGAGTCTGTCAAGATATCCGAGGACAATCAAGGTTTTATTGCGTTGGCCAAGAATCCAAAATTTCACAAGCGCACAAAACATATCGACATTCGCTACCACTTTGTGTGCGAAAAGGTTGAGGACGGCCAAGTCAACCTTGAGTACATCCCTTCGCAAGACATGCTGGCCGACATAATGACGAAGCCAATTCTCTCTGCGCAGTCCGATATTCTGCGTTCTAAGCTTGGGATACAAGGCGTCGCCGTTACCGAGTCGAGTGGGAGTGTTGTCGAAGATGCTGGCAAATAAACGCCTCGACCAGCGACTACATATCGGTAAGTACCGGTATCTGCAATCAGTTGATGACTGCTTGGAGGAGCGGATTCAAGATGGGCAAAAGATCGATTTTGGGATGGAAAGATGATTGCACCCGGATAGTAAGTCGTTCTGATTGGCTTAGATAAATCATAGGCTTAGAGGTAGCATTTAGTTGCGAAATAAGGACCTTATAAATATATTTACTTTGCATTTTGCCATCTTCAGCTCAAGTGACCTTTATCAACAGGTTAAAAGCACAAGCCCCGCAGACTCTGCCCTCTTCGCCCCCACTTCTGACACCGCCTTCGCCGCCATCATGGATGCCACGCCGTGCCGGATCAACAAATTCGACGGAACGAACTTCCATTCGTGGAAGTTCAAGATGCGAATGGTGTTGGAGGAGCGCGACCTCTGGGAAGTTGCGAGCGGGGAGATAAAGCTTAAACAGTTGAGTAACCCGATGGACGAGTCTAACTTCAAGTGCAAGGCTCGAAAGGCGCTGGCAATAATTGTCTTGCGATGGAGGACTCGCAGCTGCCGCTGGTCCGCTCGGCCAAAGATGCGTACGATGCGTGGTCAAGGTAGGAGGGACACTTTGAGAAGAGGAGCCTGGCGAACAAACTTTTCCTTCGTCGCAGGTTCATCACGACGATGATGGAGGATGGCGACGGTCTGCTCGAGCACATCCACAAGCTTAAGACGCTTGCGGAGCAGCTAAATGTCGAGGTCGAAGTGAGCACTAGATGGTAGAAAGCAAAGTGAATATATTTATAAGGTCCTTAGTTCGCAACTACATGCTACCTCTAAGCTAATGATTTGTCTAAGCCAATCAGAACGACCTACCATCCGGGTGCAATCATCTTCCCATCCGGGCGCAATCGTCTTGCGTGCGCCCGCACACCCGTCTATCCATGACGTCACTGTTGCTTGGTCGCAACGTTTACAGGTATCGAACCGGTAACTTACCGGTACATTACTGCTAGTCGAGGCGTCCCATCTTCAACACTCCCACTCGACTCGTCAGCACTTGAAGGCTTGATGCCCAACTTGTTTCGAAGGTTTTGAAACTGTACAGCAATAATTGGCTTGGTCATGATGTCAGCAAGCATGCCGTGCGTCGGAAAATACTGCAGCATAACTTGACCGTCTTCTACTTTCCACGCACAAAGTGGTAGCGGATGTCGATATGCTTGGTGCGCGTGTGAAATTCAGGATTCTTGGCCAACGCGATGGAACCTTATTTGTCCTCGTAGATCCTTACCGCTTCCTTTTCCACCATCTCGCCAAGCTCACATAGCAACACTTTGAGCCATACTGCCTCTTGGGTTGCTTCCGAAAGCGCCATGTACTCAGCCTTTGTCGACGATAGCGCCACCGTCTGCTGTTTCTTGCTCTTCCAACTGACACACCCTCCGCTCATCATGAATTCATAGCCACTTGTACTTCATCTTGATCCGGTATCCCCGGCCCAGTCCGCATCCGAGTATCCTTAGAGACCTTAATCGAAGCTTGCTCGAAACTCGATACCGTGCATCTTTGTGCCTCGGATGTAGCAAAAGACCCTTTTAAGAGTTTGCCAATGTGCCGGACACGGGTCCGCGGCAAACTGGCTAAGAACTCCCACTGCTGCTGCAAGGTCCGGACGTGTGCCTACCATAAGATACATGGGGCAGCCGACGGCGTTCCGGTACGGCACACCCGCCATTGTCACGTCGTGCTTACAACCAACTTCACACATTGACTAGGTCAGCTTGAGGCCTGGACCTTGTGGCGTCCGTATGGACTTGCTGTCGTCCATTTTGAATTTCTGAAGGATGTCGTTCGTAAACTTGGTCTGTTGCATCATGACTGTCCCGCTTTCGGTGTCTTGCATAATCTCTATTAAAACAAAGTAGCTGAGCTTGCCCATGTCGGTCATTTCAAAACGCTTGCTGAACGCTCGCTTGGTGTTTAGGAGAATCTTGTCGCAGCTGCTGTTGTAATTCCGAAGCGAAGGAGTGGGGAAGCGAAGCTTGCGGGGAGCGAAGAGCGAAGAAGGCACTTGAGCTGTTAAAAGAAGATTCGAAAGTGATTCATTTAATGTTAGTTCTAGCTGATGAGACATACACTAGCACTTCTTATCATTAAGTTCGTCTAATCACAATCATTTCTTACTTGTCCAATCATCCTGTTGGTCTAATCAATGTGCGATCGTATTGGACCGGTTCGGGCGAACCGGTTAAAGTGTACAGCTGGCACATGGGTACAGCTGGTACAATGTACCATAAACTGGTTACCCTCAACACGCTTCCTCAATGCGAACACGCGAGGATGCCGAGAGCTGCCGTCATGTCTTTGTGACGTGGTCCTGAGAGAGCCTTGGTCATGATGTCCGCGAGCATGATGGCTGTCTCGCAGTCCTCCATCTTGACTTCACCGCGTTTGACTTCATCACGGATGTAATGTTACTTGATTTCGATGTGCTTGGCACGTCCATGGTTCACTGAATTCCTCGTCATCTTGATGCATGACTGATTGTCCACGAAGATCTTGAGTTCCGGCGTGGTCTCGTTTGCAGCCGTCAAAATCTCGTGCAAGAGATGATGGATCCACTTGCCTTCTTGTGTAGCCAAACTCAAAGCGATGTACTCTGCTTCGCTGGTAGAGAGCGGCATACTTAGCTGCTTCTTGCTTCCCCAACTGATGGGTGCGTCCATCAATATGAACGCGTAGCCCGCAGTCGACTTGCGGTCCGAGTGGTCGCCTGCCCAGTCTGCGTCTGAGTATGCGCGGAAGAACACCTTTTTTCCGGGCTTAAAACAGAGTCCATGCGACTTGGTTCCTTGGAGGTAGCGTGAAATTCTATTGACTGCAGTCCAATGCTCGTCTTGAGGGTTTTTCATAATCCGTGACGCATATCCAACAGCAAAGGTGATATCCGGGCGAGTTGCTGTCATTAAATGCATAAGTGCAACGATTGCTTCACGGAACGGAACGCTTGTTGCTGTCAGCCTGTCACTTGGAACAAGTCGAGTACTTGGATCTGCCGGGCTTACAACGGGCTTGCTGTCGTGCATGCCGAAGCGCTTGAGTATGTCTCCGATGTAGCGCCGCTGGCACACTGTCACGCTGCCGTCAGGGTTTTTCACCAGCTTCATACCCAGGACGAAGACGCATTCACCGCTGTCCGTCATCTCGAAGCGTGTCTTCAAGTCATTCTTGGTGTGCGCGATAAGGTCGGTCGAGCTTCCTGTGACAAGTACATCGTCGACGTAAGCCAGAAGCAGTACGCAGTAGATATTCAAAATCTTAATGTACAGGCAGGGGTCGAAAGCTGAGACTTGGAAGCCAATGGAGCACACGAACTCATCGAAGGTCTCGTTCCAAACTCGCGAGGCTTGCTTGACTCCATAGATGGCCTTAACTAGCTCGAGAAAGTCGAAGTCATCATTGTGCTCAACTCCTTTCGGCGTTGCGCAGAACACTTGCTCCTTCATGACGTCGTACAAGAATGCTGTCACCACATATAGTTGGTCAAAAGGTACTTGGCGATCGCAATGACCATTCGCAAGGTCACATACTTGATAACAGGCGAGAATGTCTCCGTGTAGTCGATGCCGTACTTTTGCTTGAACCCTTTTGCAACGAGGCGCGCTTGATACTTTTCAATCGACCCGTCAGCTTTGCGCTTGATCTTAAATACCCATTTGGTGTCAATGGCGCGTTGTCCATTTGGTAGTTTCGCCGCTCGAAACACTCCACGAACTCGCATCGACTTAAGCTCTCCTTATATGGCTTTGCGCCAGTGCAACTGTTCCGGTCTATTAATTGCGTCTTGATATGTCGTTGGCTTGAAAAGGTCAGTAATTTGCACAGCGTTGGCGCTTGCTCGCCATGATCCATCCGCTAATGATGTGCTGCCTTCGTGAACTTGGCCGTCTTTTTCTTCTTCATCCACCGTAGTGGGCACGCCTGGTCGGCGTTTAGCTTGAGGCTGAACGGAATCTTTAAGGGCACTTACTTCTTCCAAACCAATGTTTTGATTTATTGAGCGCGTATTTGGATCCTGTTGCGCGGACTTGAGCGGCTGGGCTTGCGCTTTTCTGTGTATTTGAACTCCGTCGGTCCTGAGTCGTCGATATCGAGAGAGTCGAAGTCGAACAGCGAATCATGATCGTCATCGTCTGAGCATTCCGCAAAGATGCCGAAGCTTGATTCGTCAAAGTTGACGTCGCGACTGATCACCACCTTCCCTGCTTCGATGTCAAAGACGCGGTTATGCCTCAGAACGTTCCTTGCAGCCGATGAAAGTTCCCTCACGAGCCTTAGCGTCCCACTTGAGTCGTTTTTCTCCTGGTGTTAGGATGAAAGCCTTGCACCCAAATACTCGCATGTTCTTGACGCTTGGCTTGGTCTTGTACACAATTTCGAAAGGCGTTTTGGCGAAAACTTTCGGAGACGGTAGTCGGTTCTTGATGTAGATCGCTGCCATTGCCGCTTCAGCCGAAAGCGTTTTGTCCGAACCAGCGTGATGCAACATGCTGCGACCAGTTGTGACGATAGTCTGGTTGGCTCGCTCTGCAGTGCCGTTTGTCTGGTGCGCGTAGCGGACTGTGGGCTGCATCTCGATGCCATAATCGTCGTAGAAATTCGGTAGGGAGTTGGTTGCGAACTCTTTGGCCCCATCATGACGCACAAACTTGACCTTGGCACCGAACTGCTTCTCAACCTTGAGAAGGTACTTGCGCAGACAGTCTTCGCTTTTCGACTTGGCGCGCAAACAGAATCCAGCCATACACCCACTTGCCTCGTCCGTGATGATCAGCAAATATCTGCTGCCACCAAGCGACTCGTGCTCCATTGGCCCACAGTTGTCGAAGTGTAGAAACTCAAACGAGGCATACTTGGGCTTGCTTGGATTGCCCGGAAATAGTTTTTGGACCATCTTCCCTTGCTGGCATCCTCGACACAGACCAGGTGACTTAGAGGGTGGCTTGGCGTCCTTGATCATGTTGCTGTCGATCATTTTGCGTAGGACATCAACCGGAGCATGACCCATGCGAGCGTGCAAGTCCACACCGCCACCAAGCATGACTGCATTGGCACAGCATTGCGGCGTTCGAAGCCAGTAGAGTCCGTTGATGAGATCCGCAGTCGCAACGACCTGCTTGGACTTCTTGCGAGCAACATGCATCTTGGATCCGTCAAATACAACCTGAAACTGGCCACTTTTGTTAATTTGCGGAATTGATAGCAGATTCTTGCTTATGCTTGGCACGTATAGCGCATCCTTTATTTCGATTTCACGCTCGTTGCCGTTGGGTAGAACCATCCGTTTAATGATGGTCCCTACGCCCTTGATTTTAGCCTTGTTACCATCGGCAACAGACAATTCGCCTTTATGGTCTTCATGAAGCACGGCAAACATGGCCTTGTCATTGCATATGTGATGCGTGGCACCACTATTAATGGCACAGAGTCTCGATGCGTTGCTAGTCGTTGACATGCCGCATTCCAGCGAGACTGCAAAGGCGACTCGATCGTCGTAATCGTTGTAGTCGTTGCGCCACTGAACATTGTCAGCCACGCGTCCACGGTTGCTGCCGCCGCGCTTAAGATCCCGATTCCCATCCTTCTGCTTGGTCCAGCACCGCTCAGCCGAGTGCCCAACTTTCCGCAGTACGTGCACTGGCGAGGCTCCCGATCGGTGCTGAACGCACGTGCCGCGTCTTCAGTCTTGATCGCCAAAATCTTCTCGCCCTACCGCTTGATATGTTCGTTCGTGAGCACCTTGACAACGTCTTGCGATTTTAGCTCCGCAGTGCTCATCTCCATGTTCAACGCCACGTTCTCGTAGCTCTTGGGGAGACTGCGCAGCAAGTAGATCGCCACGTCCTCGTCCTCCATCTTGGCGCCGATGCCGCTGAGCTTGGCGCTGATGTTGAGGACCTAGTTGCAATGTTGTGGCACATTGCCGCCTTCCGACATCTCCATGCTGAAGAGCTGTCGCTTGAGATAGATACGACCAGCCTTCTGGGATCCACCGTATAGTGTCTTCACACGCACCCATGCGACTCATGCTTCCTCGCAGTCATCGACGACGTGATGGTAGTTCGCGTCCATGTGGAGCAGCATTATCCCGAAGGCGATGTTGTTGAGCTTGACGTACTCACCCTTTGCACGAGAGTCGGTGAAGGTAGGAGTCGTCTGACGATTCACCACATGCCACGTTGACTTGGTCAGGAACATGCCACGCATGTAGCGGCTCCACGTCATGTAGTTGTCTCCGTTGAATTTGTCAATGAACTTTTTTGGTAGAGACGTCTTGCGCAGTCGACATGGTAGTTGGGCTCATAACCTGTTGTAATTCTGAAGTCAAGGAGTGGGGAAGCGAAGCTTGCGGGGAGCGAAGAGCGAAGAAGGCACTTGAGCTGTTGAAGGAAGATTCGAAAGTGATTCATCTAATGTTAGTTCTAGCTGATGAGACATGCACCAGCTCTTCCTATCATTTGATTCGTCTAATCACAATCATTCCTTACTCGTCCAATCATCCTGTTGGTCTAATCAACGTGCGATCGTATTGGACCGGTTCGGGCGAACCGGTTAATGGGTACAGCTGGTACAATGTACCATAAACCGGTTACCCTCAACAACTGCTTGCGAGAATCAAGTCGTCGACGTAAAGCGCAACAAAAATCATGCCTTGACCTCCACACTTCATATAGACGCAGTGGTCTGACTCGCACTTTGAAGTCCAGTCCAAGCACGAAATTGTCGATTGTCTTGTTCCACATTCGAGGCGACTGCTTGAGTCCATACAATGATCGCTGAAGCTTGCACATATAGTCCGGGCGCTTGTCGTTGCTGAATCCATCCGGCTGCACCATTTAGATGTTCTCATCAAGCAAACCATTGGGGAAAGCCGTCTCCAGATCCATTTGATGAACGGTGAGACTGTACTTGGTCGCCAAACTGAGCAGAAACTGGATTGAAGTAAACTTGGCAACGGACGCGAACGTCTCCTCGTAGTCAATGCTATGTTTTTGTGAAAAACCTTTTGCCACTAGACGTGCCTTGTACCGCTCAATTTGGTCAGCCTGATTTGTCGTTACTCGAAACGTCCATCTACTGCCAATCGGTTTACGTCCTTGAGGCAGCAGCACAAGCGTCCAGGTATTGCTCTTTCGAAGCGACTCCATTTTCGATCTGCAGGCTTCTTTCCACTTGGCTGCTTCGCTTGATTCCATCGCCGACTTGAACGTGGTCAGCTTTCCTCCCACTGAATCAACGACGAAAGCAGCCTCAAAGTCTTCTGCCGTTGCAGACATCGCGTCCAGCGACTGATATCGACTGGAGCGCTTTGGTTGTGGAATGTCTGCAGCTTGCTCTAGCGACTGAGTTCGTTGATGCCGCTTGCTGCCTGGCTCAAACGCATTGTCTTGAGTCGTCTCTTCATTTTCGTAGTCGGTTTCATCGGGCTGCGAAGAATCATCGCTTACTTCATCATCTTGCACGATAACTTCACTCTTGAACTTCTGTCTTCCACCATCAAAGACGTCCTCCATAAATTGTGCATCACCGCTAACCAACAAACGACTGCTATCCACTTCTTCAAAGCGGTACGTTTATTCATGCTCTGAATATCCGAGAAACTGACAGCGTATAGATCGAGCGTCCAATTTAGAATGCTTTTATTTGGAACTTGAATGTACGCGTGGCGGCCGGATACCTTGAGATTCGCTAGCAGTGGTTTCTTGCCAGTTAAAACTTGCTGCGGCGACTTGTCGTGATTTACAGCACGCGTTTGACACCAATTTCGAAGAAATGTAGCTGTCATAACTGCTACGTCCCAGTATGACTTGGATAAGCCAGCATGTAATATCATGCAGCAGGCGCATTCCACAACCGTACAATTTATCCGTTCGGCTACCCCATTCAGCTGAGGAGTGTACGGGGGCGTAATTTTTTTTAATAATGCCACGTTTTGCACAGAACTTGGTCATCGCACCAAAAGTATATTCGCCACCATGGTCACATCGAAGTTGACAGGCTTGTTTGTCTGTGTCTCGGCCAATGAAACGAATTCGACAAACTTGTCGGCCACTTCAGATTTGCTTTTCAGCGGAAAAGCGACGCAAAAATGCGATTTTTCGTCGATAAATGTAACAAAATAGCGCTTGCCGCCGAATGTCGATGTTTGCATCAGCCCACAAACGTCACTGTGTATGGCTTCCAGCACTTCTTTTGCGCGACTTGGGGATGACTTCATAAAGCCCACCCTAGTCGGTTTACCGAGCGCACAACTGTTGCAGAGCTCCCACCGGCTCACCGAAGTCGAGTCGATTCCAGTGCCATAGCCCGTTTTGATTATGGCATCTAGGCCAGCATGGCCAATGTGACCAAGTCGAAGGTGCCAGAGGTACGAAGTGGTGTCCCCATGGCATCCTGACGAACTTGTCACATTTGCCTCGTGCGTATTAGTTGGCCTCATGCATAACTTAAACAGCCCTTTGCCTTCTCGGGAGCCAAATCTCCAACGAAAGCCTTTTGCTTGCGCGTAGCATCTATCGCTCTCAAGCGTTACCGGGCTGACATCCTTAGTAAAATGGCCGACGGAAAACAAAATGCGCGAAGGCTTGGGGATATGCCACACGTTCGTAAGCAAACCTTTCTTCATCCCACGCGGAGTTGTCATGGTCATGACAATGTCACCCGTACCAACTGCTTGAACGACACCGTCCTCAGCAAGATGTACGTCCTATGGGGAAATAACTTTGTAGTTTTGCATGTACTTTTTGGAGTACGTCATGTGCTGTGTTACACCCGAGTTGACCAGCCACACGCAGCTGTCCTCGGCGACGCTCGTGTCTCCACCAGCCGAAAATAGGAAACCGCCAGCATCATCTCCAACCTGCGCGATGTTCGCACGCTGCGGTCGCTGCCGCTTCGCGTTTTTGCGGATCGTTACAGGACACATGGCAATCCAATGCCCGCTTTCACCGCAATAATGACAGGCGCTGTTGGCCTTCATCGGCGGTTGACGACCCTTACGCCGTCCGTTGTCGCTTGACATAAACGCTTCACCTTGCGTGTGCGTCGCTCCATCGACGTCACCACCTTGTTCCTTTCGCTTCATGTCCTCGTGTAGAAGTCGAGACGTTACGAGCTCCCACGTAAGCGAATCTGATCGAGACTCCAATGCCGCAATCAGGAACGCGAACGAGTCATTCAAACTTGCCAGAAGCGTGATGACCAAGTCGTCTTCGCTGACCGGAGCGCCTACCGCGTCGAGCTGTCCCGCCAGCGTCTTGATCTTGTTTATGTGCCCCAACACATCATAAACTTCACTCATCATTGTCTTGGAGAAGCATCGACGAAGAAAGAGCTTGTTGGCCAAAATCCCCTTCTCAAAACGCGACGTCAGACGCGACCATGCATTATACGCACCATCAGCCGACCGGACCAAAGGCAGTTGCAAATCTTCCATCGCGAGATAGATGATCACCATGGCCTTGCGCGATTTTCTTTTGAACGCGGCTTGGTCCAGCGTGGTGAGGAAGTGCTCAAGCTCACAGATCGCGTTTCCTCGAGCACCATATGCATCTTGAACTTCCATGTGTGGAAATTGGCTCCATCGAATTTGTTGATTCGACTGGAGGCATAGATGTCCATTGCGAAGGCAGAGTCGTAGTCGGGAGCAGAGGTTGCAGGGCTTGGGCTCATAACCTAATGTTAAGGTCGAAGTGAGCAGTAGATGGTAGAATGCAAAGTGAATATATCTATAAGGTCCTTAGTTCGCAACCACATGCTACCTCTAAGCCAATGATTTGTCAAAGCCAATCAAAACGACTTACTATCCGGGTGCAATCATCTTCCCATCTGGGCGCAATCATCTTGCGTGCGCCTGTACACCCGTCTATCCATGGCGTCACTGTTGCTTGGTCGCAAGGTTTACAGGTATCGAACCGGTAACTTACCGGTACATTACTGCTAGTCGAGGCGTCGCATCTTCAACACAGCTGGATGCGGTGATCGCCCCGGTGAGTGAGGACGATCTGGTAATCACGCTTCTTGGAAGTGTGAGTGATTCGTACCAGTCCCTCATCACGGCGCTGGAGTCGCGTTCTGACACGCTGACATGAAAGCTTGTGACGCCGCGCCTATTATATTAAGAGATGAAACGTAAGGAGCAGAGCGGCAACGGAGCTGTGTAAGTCAAGCGTATGTGTTACGAGACAACAAGCGCAAAGGACGACTGATGAAGAAGACCGGTGCGTGCCACAATTGCGGCAAACAAGGGCACTGGATGGCAGATTGCCCACTGCGAGCGAGCAATGACTTCGAGAGACATCGGTCGCAAAGTGCAAACTTTGCTAACGGGGACGATAGTGATGACTTCTTTTTTCGATTGGCAATTGTGCTGGCTCCGTCAAGTCAAGTGACATTTGGCTGGTCGACTCAGGAGCGACGCAGCACATGTCAAATTCGAAAATTTTTATGAGGAACTACAAGGTCTTCACTCCAGTGGACGTGCATCTAGCAGACAATGGTGTCGTGCATGCAATCGGCAGTGGACATGTCGTTATGTCCATGAAGACATCAAATGGAGTGAAAAAGGGTGTGCTCACTAATGTGTGGCATATTCCGAAGTTGTCTCGCAGTTTGTTTTCGGTTGGTCGATTCACCAAGGACGTTGGTCTTGTAATGTTCGACAATGATGGATGCTTTGCGGAGACAAAGGGAGTGAAATGGAAAATTTGTGCTCGAGATGGGAAAAGATTTTTCAAGCTTCATATGATTCCTGTTGCTCCTGAGGAAGTGTGTGTGGCCAAGCTGTTTGGCTGCGTGGGGGGGCACCAATTCGTACCTCTGGCATCTTCGGCTTGGTCATATCGGATTCGAAGGACTTGACGCAATTGTCAAAAAGAAACTTGCCACCGGCATTGCGTTGACATTGGTGATCAAGTGGGAGCTTTGTGACGGGTATGTGCTAGGAAAACAAACTCGTGTGCGCTTTCAGACATCTTCGCGTGATCGAGCAAAATGCAGCCTTGAAGCTGTGCATAGTGACGGGTGCGGTTCGATGCAAACGTCAACGTTCAGTGGAAAGCGCTATTTTGTTACGTCCATCGATGACAAGTCACGCTACTGCGTTGTCTACTTAATCAAGTCCGAGTCTGAAGTTGTAGACAAGTTTGCCGAGTTTGTTGCCTTTGCTGAAAAGCAAACTAGTAAGCGAGTCAAGCCTCTTCGAAGTGACAACGGCGGCGAGTACACGTCGGGTAAGATGACCAAAATTTGCACGGATCGAGGAATCGTGCTCAAGTTTTCGCCACCGTATACTCCTCAGTTAAATAAAGTAGCTGAGCGCATGAATCGATCGTTGGTTGAGTGTGCAAGATGTATGATGGAGCATGCTGGAATGTCCAAAAGCTATTGGGGTGAAGCAGTATTGACCGCAACGTTTCTCCGTAATCGGTGTCCTACTCGTGCAGCTGGATCAAAGAAGTCGCCACACGAGCTTTAAACAACGAAGAAATCGCTTTTGGCCAACCTCAAAGTTTTTGGATGTCATGCGTATGTCCACGTTCCAAAGGAGAAGCGTTTCAAACTTGACGCAAAAGCCACCTTATGTCGGTTTTGGGCTATTCGAAGCATGCAAAGACATATCGGTTTGGAGAAATTTCGACCGGGCGCATTCTATTCAGCCGCGATGCACAGTTCAAAGAGGATGGTTTCGACAAAGAAAGGCACTACTACAACAAGATTGTTGAGCTAGTGAATGAAGAAAACGACAGTGTTACTGAAGCCGATGCAGAATCAAGCACCGAAAATGTCCATGAAGAGTTAGAATGGATGATGATCAGGTGCCAGAACGCGACGTGGATTACGATTCCGGGGCTAAACGGCTTACAAGAAATCAGTCGCTTGAAAAGCTGACAGAAACTCCGAGATCCAAGCGACACGCGCCATTTTACCAGCGATCGACGCTTGAAGAAATGTCAGCCTCCGCAATAAGCAAAGAACATGAAGGATTTGAAGCAGCACACGCCATGTATTCAGTGGGAGAAACGCCGACGACGGACAAGTCGGCAATGGAATCTGATGATGCGTGCAAGTGGAAGGGGGCCTGCGACTCCGAAATTGACTCTTCAATAAAAAACAAGACATGGGATACAGTTCCGCTGCCGGAGAGACGAAAAGCGATCGGTTGTCGCTGGGTCTTTCGTGTTAAGGAGAATCAAGACGGGGACATTGAACGGTTTAAGGCACGGCTGGTTGCAAAAGGTTTCTCGCAGAAGTATGGTGGGGATTACGAGGAGACTTTTGCACCCGTAGCCAAGTTTACGTCAATTCGCATTGTGCTAAGCCTGGCTGCCAAGTATGATCTCAAGCTTCACCAAATGGACGTCAAAACTGCGTTTGTCAATGGTACTCTGGACGAAGACATCTATATGCGGCAACCGGATGGATATGCTGACCCAAGTCGACCAAAGTATGTGTGCAAGCTTAAGCGTTCGCTCTACGGTTTCAAGCAGTCACCACGGATGTGGAACCGAACGATTGACGATTTCATGGTTATGATGGGTTTTACCAATAGCAATTCCGATCACTGCGTATACAGCAAACGCAGGGACGAGTCAATGATTTTTGTGGTGCTCTACGTTGACGACTTGATTATTGCGAGCAATGACGACATCTTGCTCTCAGCGACGAAGCAAGGGCTTAGCGAACGATTTGAGATGACAGACCTCGGCGACCTAAAGTTCTTCTTGGAATGGAGATCAATCAAGATAGCGCTAAAGGTCAAGGAACAATGCGGCAAACCAAGTTCCTTAAGTCGATTTTGCTTAAGTTTGGGATGCAAGATTGCAAGCCAGTAAAGACTCCTCAAGATCCAGGATTGAAGCTGACAGAGAACATGTGCAATGGTAAATGCAAGCACAAGGACACAATGGAAAACGTGCCGTATCGAAATGTTGTCGGCGGCATCATGTACTTGATGGTTGCTACTCGTTCGGATCTTGCAGCGGCAGCAGTGGGAGTGCTGAGCCAATTCGCAGCCGATCCATGTCCGACACACTGGCAAGCTTCAAAGCGTGTACTCCGATACTTGAATGCCACCCAGACGCATGGACTCGTGTTCTCCCGAAATGGTGCTTCAGCAATTCGAGGATTTTCAGATGCTGACTAGGCAGGAGACATTGAGTCGCGTCGCAGCACACGTGGCTACGTCTTTGTCATGAACAACGGATGTCTCAGCTGGAGAAGCAAAAAGCAGCGCACGGTAGCACTCTCGTCAACTGAGGCAGAGTATATGGCCCTATCGGAAGCAGCTCAAGAAGCTGTATGGCTAAAAGTATTCTTGTGCGAGCTTAAAGAATTTGATGACGATGAACCTATCAAGACTTTTGAAGATAACCAAGGCTCAATCGCATTGGCCAAGAATCCGGAGCTTTATAAGCGCACCAAGCATATCGACATTCGGTACCACTTTGTGCGTGAGAAAGTTGAAGACGGTCAAGTGTTGTTAGAGTTCTGTCTAACTCAAGACATGCTGGCCGACATCATGACCAAGCCTATTGTTGCTGCGCAATACATTTCACTTCGGTGCCGACTTGGTATTCAAGGTATTGAAGCTGTCGAATCGAGAGGGAGTGTTGTTTATGTTGTCAAAGATGCTGGTGAAGAAACGCCTCGACCAGCAACTACATATGGGTAAGTACCGGTATCTGCAATCAGCCGTTGACTGCTGGAAGAAGCGGGTTCAAGATGGGCATAAGATCGTTTTTGGGATGGGAAGATGATTGCGCCCGGATGGTAAGCCCTTTCGATTGGCTTAGATAAATCATTGGTTTGGAGGTAGCATGTAGTTGCAAACTAAGGACCTTATAAATGCATTCACTTTGCATTTTTTCCATCTACAGCTCAAGTGCTTCTTTTTAACAGGCTATGAACCCAGGCTCCGCCAACTCTGCGCCCGACACCGACTACGCTTTTGAAATGGACACCGCCGCCGCCACCTACTCGCGCATCAACAAGTACGACTAAATAAATTTCCACAAATGGAAGTTCAAGATGCAGATGGTGCTTAAGGAGCGGAATCTTTGGGAGGTAGCGAATGGGGAGGTCAAGATGGAGGACTTGACTACGCCCTTGAACCAGTCGACGTTTAAGCGCAAGTCAAGAAAGGCGCTTGCGACTATCGATGGAAGATTCGCAGCTGCCTCTTGTGCGCTTGTCAAATGGAGCGCATGATGCCTGGTCGCGGCTTGAAGGCCATTTCGAGAAGAAGAGCTTAGCGAACAAGCCCTTCTTCGTCGTCGTTTCTTCACGGCCAAGATGAACGAAGGTGATGATGTGCTCACGCATATCAACAATATGAAGACTTTGGCGGAACAGCTCGACGAAGTGGGCGCTCCGGTGACCGAGGATGACTTGGTGATCACGCTTCTTGGGAGTCTTAGTGACTCGTACAAGTTTCTCATTACGGCATTGGAATCACGTGCAGATAATTTGACTTGGGAGCTGGTGACGTCTCGACTTCTCCATGAAGATATGAAGCGCAAGTAACAGGGCGGCGATGGAGCTGCGTCTGGCAAGCGTTCATGATGAAGGATGCGAAGTGCAAAGGACGACCGGTGAAGAAGACTGGTGCGTGCCATAATTGGTCACTGGATCGCAGGCTGCCCCTCGCAAGTCCAAAATGATGCTGCGCGATATCGATCGCGGCGAGCAAACGTCGCACAGATCGGAGATTCTGATGACTCGCTTTTCTCGGTTGGTGGAAGCAGTAACTCTGTCAAGCCGAATGGTGTATGGCTGGTCGACTCGGGGGCGACTCAGCATATGACAATGTTGAAGATACTGTTGAAGATACGACGCCTCGACCAGTAGTGTTGTACCGGTAAGCTACCGGTATCGATACCGGTCAACGTTGCGACAAAGCAATAGTAACGTCATGAATAGGGGGATGTACAGGCGCACGCAAAATGATTGCGCCCGGATGGGAAGAAGATTGCGCCAGGATGGTAAGTCGTTCTGATTGGCTTAGATTGATTGGCTTAGAGGTAGCAAATAGTTGCGAACTAAGGACCCTCTAAATATATTCACTTTGCATTCTACCATCTAGTGCTCACTTCGACTTATTCAATAGGTTATGAGGCCAAGCCCCGCACACTCTGCCCTGTTTTCCGACAACGACCAAGCCCTCGTCATGAACGTCGCTGCACTCTCGCGTATCAAAAAGCTCGACGGAACGAACTTCCATACGTCGAAGTTCAAGTTGCAAATGGTGCTGGAAGAGCGCGATCTGTGGGAGGTCACGAGCGGTGAGATCAAGTACGAGCACCGTCTTACGTAGTTGGATTAAAGCACGTACAAGCGTAAGTTCCGCAAGGCTACGGCCATCATCTGCCTTGCCATGTAGGACTCTCAGCTACCGTTGGTACGGTCGGCGAAAGGTGCGCAGGAGGCATGGTCGCATCTTGAAGGGCACTTCGAGAAGAAGATTTCGCAAACAAGTTTTTTTTCGTCGACGCTTCCTCACGACGATGATGGACGAAGGTGATGATGTGTTGCAGCACATCAACAAGACCAAGACGCTAGCAGAGCATCTCGACGAGGTGGGCGCTCCGGTCAGCGAAGACGACTTGGTGATCACGCTTCTTGCCAGCCTTAACGAGTCATACCAGTTTCTTATCACGGCGTTGGAGTCTTGAGCCGACTCACTCACGTGGAAGCTGGTGACGTCGCGGCTATTAAATGAGGATATGAAGCGCAAAGAACAAGGCGGTAGCGCTGAAGGCAGCGTGTCAGATCAAGTCCAAGCGTTTATGACAAGCGACAACGGGCGGCGCAAGGGACGGCAAGCTCCTGCAAAAAACTAGCGCATGTCATTACTGTGGGGAGCACGGACATTGAATTGCCAAGTGTCCAGTGCGAGTCCGCGAGAACGCGGAGCGACAGAAACCGCAACGAGCTCATGTAGCACAAAGTGGAGAAGTACCTTTTTTCGGTTGGCGGCAGCGTGGGAGCTGTCAAGAAAAGCAACTTGTGGCTGTTCGACTCAGGTGCGACGCAGCACATGACCTTCACAAATGACTTCATGAAAAAGTATACAAAGATTGCACCTATTGACGTGCATCTCGCGGATGACGGAGTGATTCGGGGGATTGGAACCGGTGACATTATAATGTCAATGACGACTTTGCGTGGAGTGAAAAAAGGGGTGCTTTCAAACGTGTGGCATATCCCGAAGCTAACGCGAAACTTATTTTCGGTTGAACGCCTTACGAAAGACGTGGGTCCAGTCACGTTCGAAAGCGACGGCTGCTTTGCGCAAGCAAAAGTGTTCGGTGGAAAATTGGTGAACGTCATGGCAGAGGCTTGTTTAAGCTTTGCATGACGACATTGAAGACAGACGAGGTCAATATGGCAAGTTCGAAAAGCTGCGTTGAGACACCTATACGTACCTCTGATACCTTTGACTTGGTCATATTGGCCATGGCGGTTTAGAAGCCATCGTCAAAAAGGGTTACGGCACTGGCATTGACATATCGTCAGTAAAGCAGTGGGAGCTTTGTGATGGGTGTGCATTCGAAAAGCAATCTCAAGCATCATACATGAAGTCGTCGTCAAACCGAGCAAAAGATGTGCTAGACGTCATTCACAGTGATGTATGTGGTCCAATGCAAACCCCAACACACAGTGGTAAGTGATATTTCGTCACTTTCATAGATGACAAGTTGCACTTCTGCGTAGTTTACTTGCTTCGAAACAAGCCGGAACTTTCTGACAAGTTCGCTAAGTTTGTTGTTTATGCTGAAAAGCAAATGAACAAGCGGATTAAGCTGCTTCGAAGCGACAACGGTGGCGAGTACGCATCAGGAGCGATGGCATAGTTTTGTGCTGACCGTGGCATTGTGCAGAAGTTCACGCCTCCATATACCCCTCTGTCGCCGAGCGCATAAACCAAACTTTGGTTAAGTGTACTCGGCGTATGCTTGAGCATGCTAGTCTAAATAAAGCATACTGGGGTGAGGCTGTGATGACCGCAACTTTTCTTCAAAACCGGTGCCCAACACGTGCTATTCGCCACAACAAGTCGCCACATGGACTGGCAAGAAACCTCTTTTGGCCAACCTTAAAAGTCTTTGGTTGTCATGTTTACGTGCATGTGCCGAAAGAAAAAAGGTCCGAGTTTGATGCTTGTTCGGTGCGATGTCGTTTTCTTGGATACAGCGAGCACGAGAAAGCGTATCGTTTCGAAACAATCCAAAGCGGTCGAGTGCTTGTGAGTCGAAACGCACAGCTCATGGAGGACACCTTTGACGCTTGAAGGCTTAAATACGGCTGTGATGAAGTTGTTATTCAAGATGACGACGAGCTACAACAGGATGCTGTTGGAAAGAAGCACCTGAGCTGTAGATGGAAAAATGCAAAGTGAATATTTTTATAAGGTCCTTAGTTCGCAACTAAATGCTACATTTAAGCCAATGATTTATCTAAGCCAATCAGAACGACTTAACATCTGGGTGCAATCATCTTCCCATCCCAAAACGATCGTTTGCCCATCTTGAATCCGCTCCTTCAAGCAGTCATCAACTGATTCCAGATACCAGTACTTACCGATATGTAGTCGCTGGTCGAGGTGTTTCTTCGCCAGCATCTTCGACAACACTCCCACTCGACTTGGCAACAGCGACGCCTTGAAACCCAAGTTTTGAACGCAGAACATCGAACTGCACAGAGAGAATTGGCTTCGTCATTATGTCGGCCAGCATTTCTTACGTAGGGATGTACGCAAGGTTGACTTGGCCGTCCTCAACCTTTTCTCGCACAAAGTGGTAGCGATTGTCGATATGTTTCGTGCTCTTTTGGAATTCTGAATTCTTGGCCAACGCAATCGAACCTTAGTTGTCCTGAATATCTTGACAGACTCATTGGGAGTCATCTCACCAAGCTCGCACAGAAATGCCTTGAGCCAAACCGCTTCTTGAGTGGCCTCTAATAAAGCCATATACTCCGCCTCTGTTGAAGAAAGCGTAACACTTCGTTGCTTCTTACTTCGCCAGCCAATGCATCTATTATTCAGTGTGAGCACATAACCGCTTATACTTCGGCGAGACTCGATGTCTCCAGCCCAGTCTGCATCCGAATACCCGAGTAGCTTAGCCGGACCGCAAATTGAGTACTGGAGTCCATGCGTTTCCGTTGCTTTTAAGTATCGCAGTACGCGCTTAAGAGCTTGCCAATGCGTCGGACACGGATCAGCAGCAAATTGACTTAGAACTTCCACAGCCGCAGCAAGGTCTGGTCTGGTCTCGTCGCAACCATAAAGTACATTATGCCACCAACACAACTTCGATAAGGCACATTCTTCATCGTATCTTCATGCTTGCAGCCGCCTTCACACATGTTCTTTGTCAGCTTGAGTCCTACTTCTTTAGGCGTCTTGACAGGCTTGCTATCTTGCATGCCAAACTTGCTCAAAATTGACTTGAGAAACTTGGTTTGGCGCATCGTGAACCGACCGGACACTTGGTCTTGACCGATTTCCATACCGAAAAACTACTTATCTTCAAATATCTTTAGTTCTGGTTTATCTTTACCAGCTGCACTTAAAAATTCACACAGAAGACGATATACCCACTTGCCTTCTTGTATCGCCAAGCTGAGTGCGATGTATTCAGCTTCCTGGTCGAGAGCGAAACGCTTGATTGTTTCTTGCTTCCCTAAATCACAGGTGCCCCCATCAGCATAAATGCATAGCCAGAAGTTGACTTGCGGTCCGCATGATCGCCAGCCCAGTCTGCATCCGAATATCCACGGAAATCTACTTGATCACCAGCCTTGAATGTGATGCCGTGCGACTTGCTTCCTTGAAAGTAGCGAAGAATTCTCTTGATCGCAATCCAGTGTTCGGCTTGCGGGTTCTCCATGAAACGTGATACATATCCCACAGCAAAAGCAATGTCTGGACGCGTTGCAGTTGTTAGATGCATCAAGGCATCCACAGCTTCACGAAATGGAACATCGTGTTGTCGAAGATGCTGGCAAAGAAACGCCTCGACCAGCAACTACATATCAGTAAGTACGGGTATCTGCAATCAGTTGATGACTGCTTAAAGGAGCGGATTCAAGATGGGCATAAGATCGACTTTGGGATGGCAAGATGATTGTGCCCGGATGGTGAGTCGTTCTGATTGGCTTAGATAAATCATTGGCTTAGAGGTAGCATGTAGTTGCGAACTAAGGACCTTTAAAATATATTCACTCTGCACTTTACCAACTAGTGCACACTCGAACTTTCTTCAGATTATGAGCCCAAGCTCCGTTGATCCTAACTCCGACACCAACTTCGCCCTTGCCATTGACGTCTTCACCACCAACCGCATTAACAAGTTCGATGGAACGAACTTTCACACGTGGAAGTTTAAGATGCAGATGGTGCTGGAGGAGCGTGACTTGTGGGAAGTGGTGAGCGGGGAGATCAAGTTGGAACACCTGACTACTGTGCTGGACCAGAACACATTCAAGCGCAAGTCGAGGAAGGCGCTCGCGATCATCTGTCTTGCGATGGAGGACTCGCAGCTGCCGTTGGTTCGTTCGGCGAGTGGGGCACACGTTGCATGGTCGCGGCTTGAGGGACACTTCGAGAAGAAGAGCCTTGCGAATAAGCTCTTTCTTCGTCGCAGGTTCTTCACGACGATGATGGAGGATGGCGACTGTGTGCTAGAGCACATCAACAAGCTTAAGATGTTGGCTGAGCAGCTTGACGCGATGGGCGCCCCGGTGCGTGAGGACGATCTGGTAATCACGCTTCTTGAGAGTCTGAGTGATTCGTACCAGTTCCTCATCACGGCGCTGGAGTCGCGCTCTGACACGCTGACATGGGAACTTGTGACGTCGCGTCTACTACACGAAGAGACGAAACGCATGGAACAAGGTGGTGGCGTCGATGGAGCCGCGCACGGGTAAGGACAAGCGTTTATGACGTCGGACAACGAACGGCGCAAGGGACACCAAGCGACTGCTAAGACCAGCAGTGTGTGCCATTACTATGGGGAACACGGGCATTGGATCGCCAAATGCCCCATGAGAATTCGTGAGAACGCAGATCGGCGACGGCCGGCACAGCGTGCAATATCGCGCAGAGTGAAGTCGACTCTGGTGATTTTCACTTCTCGGTTGGTGGAAACTCAATCACCACCAAGTAAAGTTGCGTATGGCTGGTTGACTCGGGTGCAACGCAGTACATGACTTTTTCGAAAAAGTTTATAAGGAATTACAAGGGAACTTCTCCGGTGGACGTACATCTCGCAGACGACGGTGTTGTTCAAGCGATTGGGACTGGCGACATTGTAATGTCTATGAAAACGGCCCACGGAAACAAATAGGGCATGCTTCGTGGAGTATGGCATATTCCAAAGCTATCGCGCAATCATTTCTCCGTTGGACGTTTCACAAAGGATGTTGGACCAGTCACGTTCGAAACCGATGGCTGTTTTGCTCAGGCAAAGGGAATGCAGTGGAAGCTTGGAGCCCGCGAGGGCAAAGGGCTGTTTAAACTGTGTATGACGCCTGTCAGTACTAACGAAGCCAATGTGACAAGCTCGTCGGGATGTCATGGGGACACCACTTCGTACTCTCTGGCACCTTCGACTTGGGCACATTGGACATAGTGGTCTTGAAAGTATCGTCAAGAGAAACTATGGTGTTGGCATTGACCTTGCTTTTGTCTAACAGTGGGAGCTCTGTGATGGTTGTGCGCTTGGCAAACAAACGCGAGTGAGTTTTTTATGCCAAAGTCGCCTCATCATGCAAAGAAAGTGTTGGAAGTAATTCACAGTGATGTGTGTGGACCTATGTATTCGACGACTTTTAGCGGCAAGCGGTATTTTGTCACTTTCACGGACGAGTACTCGCACTTTACAACGGTATTTTTGCTGCGAAACAAGTCTGAAGTTGCCACCAAATTTGCCGAGTTTGTTGCGTTTGCCGAAACTCAGACTGGCAAAGTTGTCAAAGCACTTCGCTGCGATAATGGTGGTGAGTACACATCGGGTGACACGGCCAAGTTCTGCAAGCGACGTGGTATCGAGCAGAAATTGACGCCACCTTATACACCACAGCTAAATGGAGCGGCTGAACGCATGAACCGGACTTGGTGGAATGTGCAAGATGTATGATTGAGCACGCTTGACTACCAAAGACGTATTGGGGAGAGGCTGTTATGACCTCCGCTCTCCTTCGCAATCGTTGCCCGACGCGAAAAGAAGACCTGTGCTGACGAATTTAAAGGTTTTCGGATGCCATGCTTTTGTTGCGATTCCGAAGGAAAAGCGCAGCAAGTTCGACGCTCGGTCGGTACGCTGTCGATTTCTCGGCTACCCGGAGCATGAGAAAGCGTATCGATTTGAAGAAATAGAGAGTGGTCGTGTGCTGGTTAGTCGTGACGCAAAGTTTATGGAAGATACTTTCGACAGTGGGAGGAGCGACCGTCGCTACAATGAAGTTGTTATTCAAAATGATGATGAAGCGACTGATCAGGAATCCTCACAGCATGACCATATGGAATACGAAGCCAAGGAATCTGCGCAGGAAGAAGAGGTTGAGCCTGGCAGTAAGCGGCACCAACGGACCCAATCGCTCGAAAAGGCAACTGAAGTGCCAAGGTCTAAACGACAAAGTTGATATCAATCATTTGAAGAAATGTCAGCCACAGCGCAAGACTTTGAGGCTGCGTACGTTGTGGATTCAGTGGGAGAGTTGCCGACCACCTTTAAGTCGGCGATGGAATCCGACGACGCAGCTAAATGGAAGGAGGCATGCGATTCGGAAATGGATTCGCTACAAAAGAACAAGACATGGACGCTCATATCACTCCCAAAAGAACGCAAGGCAATCGGCATCGATGGATGTTTCGTGTCAAGGAGAATCAAGTTGGCGAAGTCGAGCGATACAATGCGCGTTTGGTGGCCAGAGGGTTTTCACTGGCATTGACTATGAAGGAACGTTTGCGCCTGTGGCCAAGTTTACGTCGATCCGGATTTTGCTCAGTTTGGCTGCCAAGTACGGACTCGCAATTCACCAGATGGATGTCAAAACAGCGTTTCTCAACGGTCAGCTTGACGAAGATATCTACATGACGCAGCCTGATG
>RCHQ01000410.1:0-24675 GCA_003676415.1 Plasmopara muralis
GCATCGTGCTTAACACAAGCAACTACCGAAGCACCACCCAGATAGCCGAATTATGCACCAAGTTTCAGCATGCTATCAAATCGACTACATTAAAGTGTATTGTCGATACCAGCAGAAACTTTGTGTACGTGATTTTCTTGGTGTGATGGACAAATACCGTTTAGTTCTAATTTTTTTATGTTGTTGTAATCTTAAAGTCCGCCCATAAACACGGATTGGTGCAACGTTTTAAGAGCAGGTATTGGAGCCCCACCTTCATCGGAGACCAACTTTCCAAATCTGGAATTCAACATGTGGATTAAAGTTCCAGGAGAGAGCGATGGTAATTGCAACGGGGGTCCGGACGCCGGCCAGTTCTATGCGACGGCATTTCAAAAACTGTGGGACCAAGGTTACTTGGTGAATGTTCTCGGTATGAAATCGATTGGAGCGGGCAACGACTCCACTAGTCCGACAAATGATAGCGTGATCCAGGTTGAGGACCCAAAGATCCAGTCTCAGACCCCTATCGTTCCGTTTGTGGCCCCTATCGCTCAGTCTGAGACTCCTATCGCTCTTTCTCCAACCCCAACGATCCAAACTGAGACCCCCTTGGCCAATCCCGCGACCCCATCGATTCAGTCTGGGAGTCCTATCGCTCAGTTTGTGGCCCCAACGATCCAGTCTGCGACCTCATCAATTCCGTCTGGGAGTCCTATCACTCAGTCTGTTACCCCATTGATCCAGTCTGCGACCTCATTGATTCCGTCTGGGAGTTCTATCACTCAGTCTGTGACCCCAGTGATCTAGTCTTGGATCCCTTTCGCTCAATCTGCGCCTGAAAAGTAATCAGCTCTAACACGGTTCAGACTATGAGGTCTACAGGCAAGGTTTTAAACATCAGCCCAAGCGTCTCCGACTTATTGGCTTCAAGAGACAAACAAAGTCATAGAGTTTTTGCTGAAAAGTTGGTGTAGAATATTCTTTTTTCGTGTTAGACCTCAGAGAACTTAATTGCGTTTGCGTCACAAAATCTCCCGAAATGACTTGGTATTTCGTTAGTTGCACATCCTAAATTTGGTGCAAAGAATATAAATTTACCGGATTGCAATGTAATCTATAGGATTTGAATAAAAAGTCATTTTTAAGACAAGTGTTTCTTGCTTTAATTATTCTTATCGCTGTTCATAGAATGTAAGAGCTTTAAGGCCATAACACCACCGCAACTAGTGTCCACACGACTCTTGCTTGAGCTAGCTTACATTTCGTATTGCACAGCAGCACTGAACGATATCCAAGAAAAAAATGTAGCATATATAGTGTGTAACGTCTGGTTGAAAATATCATTTACTTCATGGAAATTTATTTTACCGGAGCCCACACGCAAGAATCAAGCTGTCTTTAACACGAAAGTATGGAAGCTACTCGGTTTCATACCACTCATTGTACTTAAAGGCTCTATCGGTCAACGGGATTATCACATACCCATTTGGGTGTGGTTTGGTCGGGAGTCACACTTTTTTTCAAATGTGATTGCTTGTTCACTTCAACTTAGTAGACCCCGCTGGCTCAATTATGGTCCTACAAGTATTGGACCATGCACCTCCTGGGGCAGGAACAATACGGTTTATTTTTTTTTATATAGAGCACGCGAAGCCGCGGAACATACACTTCGCGAGAAGAACATGTCTAACTGTAGTTAAACAGCTAGTTCAAAAAAATTAACTCTGATAAAGAAATGTAAGTATACTTCGAGCTCTTAAAGACTCGGGCTTCCCATTGTTACCCTAATAGTTTGCTTGAATAACTACTTAGTTGTGCAACGTAATATTTGATAACGTCGTGTTGCTCAGATCATTCAGTATTATGTATCTTGGACACAGATTCGACACATATCTGTTGACATGAGTTTACTGCAATTCATGCAGGATCAAATAAATTTTGTGTGCGAATCTGAACCAAGATGGGCTCTACGTTTACATTGCTGACCAAGGCAACGTCGCGCCACAGCTTTTGCTTGTCAAAAGATTCTCTACGTTATATAATCGACAGCCAAAAATCTCATTTTCTACCAATCACTCTCATCGTTGTTGTATCCTAGTCGGTAGGCAAATCAAAGCTTTAGTTTCAGGCGACACAAAGACAGCATCCATCTCCTCACTTCCTGGCGTGCGCCATTATATTTGAAAGAAGTTTCATATGCAATACCCTCACCATGGTCGTCCACAGTTACTTGGATAGTGGATAGGCCACCCTGTTTGTGATTATGTTCATTTAGTGTGGGTATTATTGTCGTGACTTTGTGAGCACTTTAGATCACAACGATCCTAATTTTCTAGCCTCTCATTAGCTCAATGTTAAGGTCGTAAGGTCAAACAACGAAGGCTAGGGCCTCCCCAAATTGTCAAAAAATAATCTTGTCTTTTCCCTCGAATATCAATATATGTTAATTTTAGCAATGGATAGCTTTGTTAGACCAAGACATACATTACAGGTGGATAAACAGCCATTTTGCTGTCCCAATCTCACACTCTTTTCAGTCGGCGGCCTAGATACTGAGGTATAACCCAGTCAAAATCCAGATACGTGGCTTTTGTTTAGTGCGCCCTGACTGATTATCTACTCAGTTTAGACCCCTCCTCACCACGATCACCATTAAAAAAACGAACGATACATAAAGGGTAGGCATCAATACTCCGTTTGGTTAAATGGTTATAATTTAAGGGCTGTGAATACTTAGGTTTTTTGCAAAGTGAGCGAAAACTCATCGGCCAGAAGTGGCAATGAAGACAACGATTTTCAACACGGGCTTTATACGTAGGTTTGCGGATCAACATTAGTTTGTCGCAGAACCCTCGATAGTTTGAAAGCGTGTTTAAATACGACAGAAAAAAAGGACCAACACTTAGAATTTTGCATTTGAAAATGAGAAACCATTTTATTGATGCACCACAATTTTAAAAGCTAAACAAAATGTGTATCGGGAGTACGTGTGTGTTGCTGTAGCTGGCATTGCCATATTGTGACACAAGTCATCTGATGTCTTTGAACTTCAATACAAGGCAATACTTAGAGCTGAGAAACTGACGCAAAAGACTAAGGGCCACTGATACTATGCTGCATAATAATTTACCCGCAAGGCTGTTAATTGGTAAACTTTGCAACGTTCGGCTAACATTTGAGAGCATAACATCCGATAAGTTCGGGCATTGTGGTTTGAGCTAACCCTTGAAGTCAGACTTATATATAGGCAAAGGTTATACTGTTCTGAGGAAAGAGCAACGGCAGCACTGGTGCCCCTGATACATTTTACGCCTAAGTTTGAAGACCGATTGTCGATAAGAGGGAAGCATTACGCTCTTGCGTCAAAGCATGCAAAAATGCTGAACGAGCAGACATTCTTGCTTGCTTCTAACACTTCGAGCTGTCACGATGTAATCTAAAAAAAGGTTCTCAATTATAAAATACTTTGTAGTGCACACGGATTGATTTCAATCTCTTTCTATTCAGCTCTGGTACCACGTTTGGTAGAACTTCGTTTCCCTCCTCCGATAAAATATTTTTCGCTGTATCTTGCGGACCTGTGTTGCCCACTTGTACTTTCCAAAGGTTTGGGTCTATGTCAATCACTGTGTCTTCCGGACCTTGATAATCCTCTTGCGGGGATTTGCTATCCACATTCAGTGGCGCTATGTTCGCTACCTCTAAACCTTTATAGTTATCATTATATTTGCAATTCGCCGTAGCCAGTTTTGTGTAAAAACTTGGATGTCCACATAAGAATTTTAAAGATAGCATTCCAAGTATATTGGTACCTTCGAAATTTTCTATGGATCTATACTTACCCAGGCTTCATTCAAAAAGGCGTAAAAACAACAGAGGTGGAAGCATGACACACCAAAATCTTGTTTTGTATAGAATTCTCCACTTATTAAACTAGAGCTCGTTTTTTTGGCCTCAGCACGCCTGTCGAAGTCAATCACAAGAAATGATTTGATCGGTTAGATCTTCCAATTTCGCCAAAGCAGCTTTCATATATTAAATGAAAATGTAAGGAGGTTATTTTCCACCAAAGCGCCAGAATAGCTTGTATATCACCCCCTATGCACCTTGGTCGCATCGTGTCTTTGTGAAGCTAATAGCTGCACCCTCTCGAGAAAAAAATGTAAAAGTTCGCTTATTCAGCTTGCACTTGTAAAAACCGCTTCGTTCTCACGAGTCGTCATGAAAATGACGACTCGGCTCGGGTTGACTACGATAACTACCGTGTGCTATCAAGTACAGCGGGGCTTTCGGAGCTATGCTTGTAAAAGCTAAAATCTAGGTTTCTGACCTACGCAACATACTTAAATTTAAAAGCTGTATGCCTGACTTCAGAAGTCACATTTAATTTACTACCAAGACCTCACAGTAACTTTAAAATTTTAAATCCGAACTGAACGTTATACTTCTCGACAGAACCAAAAAAGGAGACTACTCCACAACTATTTTCTAGCATACTTTCATGTATAAAATGGCATTGGAACCATGTAGAGTTTTCACTTTAGTTCCTCAAAACGAAGCACTTAGGGATGCTCACTATATGACTTTGATTTTTTAAATACAATAAGATAGTGCCATTTGGTGTGACCCACAAATGCTTTTGCGTAACTAAATTTCGGATTATTCTGCTTCGACTTGCTTGAGCTACGTTTACAAAAACCAATCTACTCGTAATCATTTATCCTACAAGATAAACAGCGATGAAGTGGAGCGGGGCCGTACAGCTGAGTTATTCGACCTGCTTTAGCATGCTGATGGTGACGCCTTTATACGCCACAAATTTCGGTACTTGCATTTATCTGCCGCACATAAAGTTAAGCTTGAGCAAAAACTCAACCCTCGTATACATCAAGAAAAAACTTTAGCATCTCACAGAAATAGCCAGAATCAATATAATACAATGCGTCTCTCCTTGGAATCGATAAATTTCACTGGAAGATTTGATCAGTAGCTTTGTCATGAGAAGGTAAGAGCTAGTTCATCAAATTCACTTCAAGCTGGGATTAGTCAGTATCTACTGCATGTTCTGTTTAATTGCTGCCCGTCCATCCCGATAAATTTTGCATTTGGCTTTTGATAAACTTAAAAGCCAAAATGAGGGTTGAGTCCGTTGAAGATTAGAGAAATACACTATTTGACGGCTATTACGATCACGATTCGTGATGTCGACACAGCTGAACTGCTTCTCGATCGCGTTGCTAGACAACATAACCTCCTAGACTCAATTGTGTTAGACCGAGATTCCTGATAAGGAGCGTTTATTGAAAGATTATTTTGAAGTGCGCCAAACTAAGTCGGGCATGCCCACAGTGAACAGTCTATTGATCGATGACTACTAAATTAGGTTGTCAAAAAAGTGTTACGCAGCTTATGCGCAGATATGCCAATAGCATGCTCGTACTGATTGCGCTTGCGCTGAGCAATGCCATACATGCCTCAACAAGATGCACGCTATTTTAATAATGGACTACTTTACTCTCGCAATATTCTAATGCTGGCAACTTATGGCTCTAGGCTCGATAAGAATTTCCGAGGAACTCGTTAATACCAGTCTTCCCATGGTGGGCTATTAAGTCGAGGACGTTGTGTCAAAAAAGCTTGTGCGCTTGGGCACGAAAGCGAAACGCCAAGACATTTAATATAATATATTGAGCTGGAAGGAAAAAAAATAGAAGGCAAAAATCAAGACCCAAGATTTGGTGTCAAAAGCGTTACAAAACTGGATTTAATGCTGCATTACATATAAATTTGCATCGGCGTTTCAATGGACCATTTTAGTCATGAACTGAATTGACTTAGCCTCTAAGCTTGATATTCATTAGAGAATGTGAGCTCACCAAATGGACAACTTTATGGCGCGGGGTAGTTAAGTGGGAGCGCGTTCGACCTAAATTATCGACAGAAGCACAACAATCAGACATTGACTTAAATATAAGGCAATAGTTGAATACCAGGTATTAGACGCCAATTTTTTTTACACATACCTCAAATGAATTGAGTTCAGCACTCAAGAAAGAGAGATAGCGCTGTCCGCAAAAAAAATGCGAGCTGATCGGCTAAGATCCAAAAACATTGAGGTTTCGGCACCCGTTGCGTATCGTAGAAGATTTGTCGACAGTACATTCTGCCGGCTTAAGGAGCACGTTCGTCAAAGGTTGAACAAAAGCAAATTTGAATTAAATGCTCTAAGAGCAACGCGGTAGGCTGGTGTATCGCATTACTTTTCTTTTTTCAGACATGTGGTAAGCATAGTCGCTTGAATTTGTCACATAGATGAAATCTAGTATGTTGTAAAAAAGGGGGAATTTTCTTTTACATCCTGCCTAGTGTCGCAAGAACTTTTATCTGCAATGACCAGCGCTTTTGATCGAGCTGAGATTTCTATCACTGAGTTCAAAAGTGTGAAGATCACGCGCAAAACTCATATAACAGTGCCGGTCTAGAGCTGTCAGCAATTTGCAAATGGAAGCATAATGTTGTAGTAGCAATACCAATTCGCTGGTAGTCGTTGGGCAAGGTTCAGACTGAGCTAGCTCGTACTAACAGCATTGCATCTACGAGTACATCAATTTTGCCGAAGCTGTGACAAGCCACTAGAAGACTGTGTCATTTTTTGTCAAAATTCAATTATTGCTTAAGCTCACTTCATCGTTCAAAGAGCTCTTGCTTGCATCACTACTATAGTTTCATAGCTGTTCATCATGCATCTCTCCCACTTGGCTCCAGTCGTGCCAACAACTTTAACTAAAGCCCAAACAATATTCTCTTATATGACTCCCACGAGTTTTACAATGCGAGCGCGGAGATCGCGAAATATATAACGCAGATTCGAAGACAATGTTGTCCTGCTCAGAAAATTGCATATTGAGTAAGGAAAAGGTAATCTTTTTCTTTCGCGTCCATCCTCCATTCTGAGTGTTATTATGGAAAGCTAAAAAAAATTTATCAAAGATTAACAACAGCGGGCGTGTTGCACGCAATGTTTATTGCGAGCATGCAATGTAAGACTTTTTTTTGGCGCGGCTTGGAAACAGTCGACAAATGGCTTTTCCGCAGGGCTCGGCCAAACATTTAAATTTTCATGGATGCTAACAAGGCTCAGCCTGTCAAAGGGGATGATGACCCATCTCGGCCTTCAATAGTACCTTGAAATAAAAATGGGTCTTGTTTTTTGGGGGAAATGCGATGTGTTAAAGCGCACTATACCGGCGATGCCCGCCGACTCTTTTGACACGCCGAGTACGAAATTCGAACAGATGGACTGTCAGTAAATTGATGGCTTGTACTTTAGGTCATAAGTCAGCTCCTACTAATAATTCTTTATAGTGGACTGTTAGCCAAATGTTCCTCTCGAATCTGTCAAGTCAAAGAGAATGTGGGTAAGAAATGTATTAGAAAAAAGTTGTTGTTTGCTACAAAACGTGTCTTCAATTATATATATATTGATGATCAATCAGTTTTCTCCTGCAGAGATCTATTTACCAGCAGAGACTCTATGCAAGTACGTCTGAGCAAATCTTGAAAGACAGACGGGACTGAATGATGGCCGTATGATAGCTTTAAGCGAGTCAGTATTCGCTTAGACCAAAATCTAACGCGTGTAGAGGAACTAATAACAACAGCAAATCACTATGCGCATTCGACTGAGCTGCTGTGGTCTTGATTACTTAGAGCGAAAGAGACCACCCTGGACGGTAGGAGCTAGCTTCACATGACGGCAAAGGGTGCTTACGCTAAGCGATCGCGCATAGAGCCATGTTGTGGTGGCTTCAATGCAATACAGGAAATTTTAGTTCATACCCCTTGATTCTGTTGTAGGATGCGCAACAATTTAGATACCTACTCAACGAGAGTGGGATGATGCTGCGCAAATGTCTTGAAGTATCTGCACAAACTCGTTTGAAATGAATTTTTACTACAAGTTATTAATAGAAAGCTCCGGTCTGAATCAACTCACTTCGAAAAACCGATGGTGAAAAAACACGATCGAAGTCTAGCGCTGCTTTTTCACAGCACTGACCATATTTGCCACAGCCACTAAATATCCCAGCTTGCTCATTTCGTTGACGAAACAAAGCAAATCGAAAGCTAATGAGTTATCAGCATCTTCATGACTCGAGAACTAGATCTACTAATATCATTCGTGTGGGTGGTCACCCAAAAGTATGTCTTGTTTAGCCGAAGCAATCGCTATGTGTTGTATGAGGATTCTCATGGTGAATTTGACATTGCATTTCGTCACATTAATCCATCTCATGTGGTGTTAAAATCTGAGCATTGCTGAACACACACAGCCTGGTTTCACCTAACTACACGTACAGCCATATTGCGTAAGTTTGTAGAGTCGTGATTGATGCAGACTCAGCGATCAAGAGCACATTGTTCCTACGCCTCGGTACAGCCGTGCGCTTACTGCTTGAACGACTTGAACATAGAGAATCACGCTCTTCGGTCATTGAATTTTTTGCGGTCGGCCTTTTTAAGCCTACCTTTATGGAGCACTCTACCAAACAGAATTAGTTTTCCAAAAGTCTCGGTCGGATACAAGTAGTATTAAGAGCCCGCGTCGCTCAAAGATGCGATAGAGAAAAATGATACTCTTTCAGTACCGCCAGCCACATCTAGCGCATTATAAGATCATTTCGTTGATCTTTTCGTCTACAGAGTCCACCATTCCGCTGAATTCGTCGGCATGCCGGACACAATTTCATTCTATTGAACTGACAGCAGCGCATAAGCATCGGTAGACTTGCCAATATAGCGGCCATACCACCGTTATCACACTTTGCACGTGTGCACATATGTGCAGATACAATTTTTCATGCTAATCAAGCTACACGTCTCCTGGCCAGTGGACGTAATATTTTAAATTGATCAGATCTGTAATAAATAATCAAATTTTCCTTGAAAACCAATGTAGCTTCGCGCTTGACCGCGTTTGGGTCTCCAAACCCACTTTTTCAGAAACTTTAGCGTAGCTTTACACATATCATCGCGCGCATTCGTGCCACATTCCGGTCACGAAAGGAGAGGTTACAATTGTGACTTTTCTAGTTCATAGCGACGCGATAATGCAACAGCCAAAGCAATCTTCGTTTTTTTTACTTTTTGTTAGTATTAGACTTAACAAGAAGAGAAAGCTTCCTAATCCTTCTCTCCAAGAGGTGAGGCGAATGTATCGCAGTGCGTAGATACAAATGACTTGCATGGATCACGCATTGCCTGGACCCTAATTGGTGAACCCTGACCTAGTCTAGATCAATGTTTGGCAACAACTACCCTTAGACATAGATATATAGCTTATTTCGACAGCTTAAGGCTGTCCACATTTGAACACGGTCGCACTTTCTCACCCCTCGGCGTCTGCTCCTAGCAGTGCACTGCCGCTGAAAACCTTATGCGCCATTAAGGACTTCAAACCGACACTTTGAATTTGACAGAATCAAAATTAAAATTTGTGGCAGGATTTCATTAACTATATTAAACGCCTTCAGGTATTATTTTTTCCATCCAGATTTGTTTTTTTTTTAATTATGAAGTGGTCGGAGCCGAAGAACGTTATCCCGGCAACATTTGGTGCTAAGTACACGACTGCCAGTTATGCCGAAATACTGATTTGAGTCGAAATGTCAGCTTAGCAAAACATTGTTTTGTCAAATTTTAGGCGATGATGGCTTCGACTATTACAGCCAGTCGGTGCATTAACCCGAATAAATGAAAAGTAAAGTGTATATCAAACAATTGCTAAGAAAAATCTACAAGAGATTTATATTGAAAATAACTAATTGCCAGTTTTCGACAAATCTCTAAGCACAGTATGTATCGTAGCTTATGTGAGCAACTTTGTCATGCGACTAGCTATCCTAATACATCGAAAATAGTCAGAATGCACTCATCTCGAGAAGAAAAAAGGATTGTTCTGATACATAATTGCATCTAAAAAAATTTCAGATATACCTCGTTTGTCAGGAGGTGTACGTTTGTGGCCATAATTGTAAATTGTAAAGCCGAGTCATAATTTAAAATTAGCCAGCAATGCGCACTTATTTTCATAGCTTCTCATGGAAAAGTGTTCGCATCCACGGGCGCCGCAACTTTTGCAGAGATCTTCACTGTCGACATGCAAAGTCGGAGCTCCATACACGGCCCTCAACATTTTTCCACACTGTTTAAATGATGTCAACCAAACTCTTCCACTTTCTTCAAAGACGACAAGAAGGCGTCGTGGTCTCGCGGGCTTTCCGTTCGACTGCACGGCATCATCGAAAGCAGCCGAGGGCTTATTAAACTCGAAAGTAGGAAGTTTTGGAATCTCTGCAGTAACTCTTGTCAACGCTTTACGCAGGCGAACATTATTGGACTTGCCGTGCATGAGAGAATTCTCATTGTTACGCACTAAGCCATTGACCGAGCGAAATTTGTCGCGTCTATCTACTAGCTCCGTTTACAACATACACGTGCAACAGCTCTATCTTCAGCAACTTGCGAAAGTTTCTTCTTCCCCAAACGATACCGATTTTCGCATTGCATCTTCAGTAGAGCAAAGAAGGCCACAGATTGCTCACGCGCACCGAAAGATCAAGTCGAATGCAGATAACAAGCCGCCGACCACGTGCAATACGTTTGCTGTATCACCACCTTTAAGATTTACGTCTCAACAACAAAGACCCGCGGGTCGATCGATGCAACAGTTTCGAATTAAGCCAAATTATCCAGAAACCCGCCAACTTACTGTTACTGAGCAGCATGGGTTTCTGCTAGAACAAGATTTAGCGGCCTTGATGTTTGCTACTAGCTACTCTCGAGCCGAGCTTTTTGCGCGGTGGGCTCATTTTAAGGCGTTATGCTCCATGACCACACTTTCTCACGGTGTAACTAAAGAGGTGCTCCGTCACGGAAACCCTCAGCTTGTGGCTGATGATGAATCCTTTATCGATTGCGCTTTTGATGTTCTTGACGTCGATGGCTCTGGAGCCCTCGATTGGCCAGAATTCATCGCAGTTCTGAGTGTGCTTGAAAAGGGCGATTGCTTTCGTCGACTTGTTTTCCTCCTTCAGGCGTACAATTTCAATGGAAACTGCTTCATTTGTCGACATGAGGTGGAGCTCTTCTACTTGGCTAGTTCACGACTCCCTTCGACACCACAAAGTTTTGAGGTTGTGCGGCATTCTGTTGACAACCTTTTTGCATCCTCCAGCCTAGAGCAAAGCGATTCAATTCAGGTACAAGATGCTTTGGCGTTTTTGTATCAACACTCGGCCCTTGATGAGTCCAGTGGCCTGTAATGTACTTAAGTATCGACTTGACTTTACATTGTAGTGTTAGGCACAATGACACAATAAAGTACTTAACATTGAATCATGTCTATTATTCAGGGTTAAACCAGTCGATAGCAGTCGGCAAAACGTCTCGTCGTGGAGCTGCCAGGGGCTATACAAAAGATGAACCACTTATGACCAATAGAGGTAAAAACAGATATTGTCGATTGTAGGCTCACCTGGAAGATAGTACTAGTTTCGCTGGCTTTGATTAGATCTTCATCTTTGTCCTGTAAATAGTAAAGTTTGCGAAATGGTTTTCCGGACGCGACATGATGATTTCGAACTCGCGGTGGAAAGCGGTTTGAAGTTTCCCACACTTGTTGCTTCATTTTACTAACAGAGCGTTGACGTGCATGAAGCTTGGGTGAGATCGTAATACTTGACTCATTTGCTTTACTCCCTTCCTGTAACACGTGCTTATGCTGTAAATTAGCTTTGATTGGCGACACAACTGGAAGGATCGGCCATCGAGAGTCTTCATCTCTAACAACTTTTGTTTGAACAGGAGAAAAGGGCAGTTGGTCACTCGTATTTACTTGAAGGCCTAAAGCGTTTTCTGCCGTCTGCAAATCAGAGCAACAAATCAATTAGACACTATCTAAAGCCCTCACCGAGTAACTTACTATGTAATTATGAAGTTGATGTCGTGAATTGCGACTTGGAGATCGTCTTGGTCCTTGTATCTCGACGCCAGCGATAACAGCTTTCACTCCCATAGCAAGACATGAAGAATCGAGCATGGGCAACGTCGACATGGGAGGCTCAGGTCTTGGACTTTCAGGTAGCGCAACCGGACGGAGGTGTTGGATAGGTGAGCACACGGCAGCACCTACGTGGTCATGCTTCTCTTGTACACCATCAGATATGGCAAATGGCAGTGGTTTGCGTTCCAGTTCAAATTTACTGCGTGGATTCACTGATCTCGTCTGACTGTGTGGTGGTCTAGTTGGCGATACAGAGTTGACTCCTGTGATGACTGTCGAGTTTGCTGCAACGTAAGTCTGAAAACATTGACGCTCCGCTTGTGATGAGGTGCTAAGGGGTTCTACATCGTAAAGAGGTGGCCCATTGACATTCATCGAAGCGATTTTATTTGCAATCGTACGGCAAGCGATGGCCCATTCAACTTGCGCTAAAAGATCCTGTCGACGCTCGACTTCGTGACGTGTAAGCTGTCGCGGGGTACTCAGCGTAACGGTGCTGCCAAATGCAGCAGCATCCGGTTTTTCAGCGGAGACGTCCCGGCCCAAACTCCGAGTAGATCGTCTTGTGGCATTGCTTTGTGCCAATTTGAGCTCCACGTCAGCTCCGATTTTGTGCTGTACTGTCTTCCATCGACTTTCTTGTCGCAGTGGCCGTACCATTTGTGGTAAAACTTTTTGCATAATATCGCGCTGGGAAGCGCTTGATGTCGCTTTCTGACCAACTTGACCCGGTACCTGACGGTCGATTTCAACAGCTCGCGATTGGCTTTCTGTTCTGCTCCAACCTATTAAACTTGATTCCGTTTGATGAGAGTCAGCAACATTTTCCGAGTCACTTAACGATGATTTGCCACACGGAACTTCGCTTTGAACGAGGTGCATTTGCTGTCTTGCACGGCTTCCGCCAAATAAGTCATTTAGCGAATCGGACGGCTTCAATGTACTCATGTCAACGCTTTCAAAAATTTGTACGCACAGTTGACGCGCTGTTTCTGCAAAGATGGTTTTATTCTCAGTACGCACCTGCATTTCTTCAAAAATTCCAGTGAGAAGGTCGTCGAGAATGAACACGCACGTCTCGTCGGTGTCCGTTACGGCCGATCGCACGTTGTTGAGCTTCTCAAGCCATTGGGCTTCACGATCCCGATCATGGGCTTCACCTGCATCGTCCGTCATTTGTCGCGTGGCTGCCAGCTTGACTACCGTACCGAGAATAGACCATAACAACAAGAGCTAATTAAACACTGAAACGTTCGAACTTTAAACACAAAAAAGACGAGAAGTGTTAGCACATCTATGTCAACACCATTACTTGTCCAGAACCTGTCTTGTGAATATGCCTTATACCTTGAAACTAATACCAAGGTCTAGTCCTGTTCGTTACAGGGACGTTTCTGTTGGCGAGCGTTCCACATCGACAAGCAAAGACGTCGTTGGGGTTTTTGTTGCGACCACTTTCGGTCGACGTTGATAAAAAAGCATGTACGCTTCGCACTGCAAGACCTTTTCAAACGACACTCGCTTAACAACTGTGTCAGAAACGTAATACCATGTCCGTGCTGGGCCGTCACCGTTCCGAGGCGTAATCCTCTCGAGACCTCCCTCTCCTTTGCGTGCACGCGTCAGTGCAAGCGCTTCACGTCGACGGGAGCGACTCACGTACGCAACATAGTGCCCCGATCGTTTGTTACCCATATGAACGACAACAGCGATGAGTTCAAAGCAAAGTGAATGGGTCTTGGCATCGCCTCCACCTTTACGCAACTTCTCACTCACGTATGGAGTCATGTCAAGTTTCTCGTTAAACGCGATGTGTTGTGTAATTTTTTTCAAACGTGCGAGTCGCTTAATGTGAACGACGAGAACTCGAGGCAGCGCAGACACGAACATTTGCATGGAGGCATCGCGCAAGACGACTTTGATCTCAGGTTCTGCATTCGATCCAAAACGCTTTTTTCGTATAAATCGACCGGCTACGCTGCGAACTTTGGGCTGTCGTGAGCACTTTTCACAGTCGTAGCCATTGTTAGCCGATACGAGTAATTGCGTTTCGGTCACAAAATGATCGAGACAGTCACTGGTCGTCAAATCTCGGTGTTGTATCGTTGGAACAGAGACACTTATATGGAACGCATCTTCGACAATTTCAGTCCGATTGCCGCATGCTTGACACGTCACTGCAGTCGTAAGCGTACCACCAAACAAATTACGTGTCAAATTCAGTCTAGAATACATTTGTCGCTTCTCTGCTCGAGCGTGGAGCACAGCTGACGGTCGAGATGAAAGCGTTGCACGAGATTCGACTTGCGAAGCGTCGAGCATCATGTCGTCTTCATTGAGATTCAATCTCTTTGCCAATAAATGTTGTACCTGTTGCACAGTTGCACATTTGGGCACTTGCATGGAAATGGTCTCTCCTGTTTCTGTTTTCACAAAAATTTGCTTGGTTTCCTCTTGTTCCACGTCACTTTCACTGCCTTCCTCCTCGGTCTCGTGCTCTCCTTCTGTTGTCACTTCATTGTCGGTCGTGTCTTCTTCTGTCCATGTTCCTTGAAAGCGACGAGAAGAATTCTCGTCATCATCTGGTGTTTCCGAAGAATTTGTCGTACTACAACTATTGGTCGCGACGCTATCAAGAGCCTCATCGATGTCACTAACATTGGTAGCAGGGGGTAGTGGAGGGTCCATCTCTTCGTCAATGGCCCACAAAAAGCTCGTAAAAAGCTCGTGGGCATCCTGTTGATAAGAACCACGAAATTGTGAAAACTTGCCGCGCATTTCTTTTAGCAGCGGCGCTACCGTCAAAACGGAAGACGAGCCTGAACGTGATCGACTGCTCTTACTCTTGGCACGTGAAGGTTCCCCAGCAAGAGCTTTCCGTGCACGTTTTTTCACAGTCTCGTGCAACATTCTGTAATGATAGCAGCAATCACAATAAGTACTTATTAAAGTGCAATACGTCAACCATGTACATGACTAACGTACGTAAACGTCGTCGTAATGGGCGTCGCCTTGGTCTCTAAAATATCCGCAATATGCATATGTTCCGGAAAATAATGTGTCGCAGTCAAAAGCGCCTGCATGGCTGCGTTAAAGTAGCACGTGTTGCCCAAGTTCGTAAACCCGAGCACCGTATTGGGCAATTCCTTTGATCCAGCATTGTGATCACTGGGCGGAAGTCCCATGTCCTGTATTGGTTCCCTCTTCATGGCACTTTGATGCTTTTTTCGTCGCATTTTGTCCTCTCGTGCCTTTGTTTTCAGTGGCATGTCGAGCATAGCACGCGCTCGGACCATGTCACTCATTGTTTCACAAGTAAGTACTTCCCCACGCTCAAGCGGTGCGTCCACATGAACATTGTGATTGCTTCCGCTACTATGCAAGCCATTGGGCGTCGTAATGGGCGACAAGGGCGTCTGGTGGGCTGCAGGCGACCGCATTTGACTTTGCAGCTGTCGCCTCTTTTTACTTGCAATGTCCTCAAGTGCGTCACAAAACTCAACACGAGCGTGCTCAACTTTTGACCGCACGTTGAGTGGAATGTCAATATTGCAAGGCTCGCACCAAAACGTCTGGGAAGCTACTTGAAGCCCTACAAAGTGTTTCGGATGCGTCTGAAGGTGGAGACGAAAGTGGTGGTCACGAAAACAGCCAATGAAGCCACAGCTTACGCATACAATGAGGTTGGCGTCCTCCGCGTAGTGTTCCCAGCTGTGGAGCGCGGCAATTTTACTTTCGCGTGATGACGGTGGCGTACACCCCTTGAAAGTTGATAAGGAGCGGTTACACAAGACGGTTACATGACCAGATTCCAGAGAAAGCGCGTACCTGGCAAAGAAGCTGGGACCGCTTCTTGAGCTCGCGACGAAATTCGGCCATTCGCACGGCCTGCCCGACGTGGCGGCAACTCTTGTCGCCACCCATGGCGCTACAAGGAAAGAGGCCGATGGCTTTTTATGGAGGTGTGTTCGATTAAGTGCGATAACAAAGAGAAGAGTAAAGATGTGAGCATTAAGACACTCAGCAAAAATGTTGCAAAGCATGTCTTAGACATTGGTAACAGTAATTTCATGGAGTAATGCCACCCTTTTTGTTTGAAAGTTAATCTGAATTGGCACATAGCTCCTCTTTCCGTAGTGTAAATTCGATGTCGCATCACCACCATCGAATTATGCATAAACAACAAAATCGCCGTCTATTGCTGGCATAAAGCACACTTGATTTTGATAGATGTCTTAGTTTAAAAATAGCACTTAACGCCACTCCGACAAATTATATAGATGCTATGCACAAAGCCCTAGTTCATGAACGTTGGTGTGACGGGGTCCCACAATACCTTAACTCGCTCTGCATCCTTGAAAATTGTTGTTCCGCATTCAATACCGATTGCGTGCCTATCGTGCACTAAAAGCCGTCATCTTGTCCAGGCTCTTTGAATGATTGGCATTACCTAACATGAAAGGTTAACTTTTTACCACCCTCACCCACTGAGATATATTCTACGTCGAACAAGAGAGAATGATTTTGTTCATTATTCTTTCACTTTCATTCAAAATGCTAGTTTGGTCATCCGATGACTAAATAGGCGGCAAAAAAGACTATCAATCAGCCAATTTTTTCACGATTAGTTGCTCCGGCTTCTTTATTCTGCATCAAAGTCGATTTCCGAGTCTAAAGCTGCACCAGCAACAAAGGCTGTAGGCGGCTTGCCAGAAGTTATTCGCCCGCCAAAGAAACTCATGGACAAGAGCAATGTGAGTTCATTGATGCATTCTGCAGCGAGTGGCATATTGCGCAATTCGAAGTTTCCGCAATCGTAACCGATTTTTTCTACACAAAACCAAACGGAAGGTGGAGACTAGTTTATGCTAATAAGCTAAAAAGGGCTAGACAACACGTATTGCTGGCGCACACTAAAATGTGCACTAAATTGCTAGTAACGTATATCAATATTGAGTGAGGGCGTCGGATATTTTTTATGGTAAGTAGTACGCTGCTAGGAAAGTTGCCACAAGAGCTCAAATCTTTATTGATGGTGTTATATTGCCTAGGAAGACAGCTTTTATTATTGTCGCGGGCTTTCGCCCGTGCATACTTGAAGCCACAACTGCTCTAGAAGGGATCTGTAACGGATCATACTAAACTATGGGCTGCTTTCCTGTTAACTCATCAGTACTAAGCACTGCATTCTCATTGTTGTTCAAACATGACGTGGTTTATAAAAATATACTAGACACTGTTTAAAATTTATTCGCTCAAAGTGGGGATGTAAACAAAAATGGGGAGCGTAACACTTACAGTGCGTAATTCTTTACTAATACTAATGTTTAGAGTCAGGTTGTTAGAGGGCTGTAAGTCGTGCTCGATTCTCCAAGTGGTAGCCTCACATTACCTTGTACCACTTGTCAATTAGTCTGATTTTCTCCTCTGTGAGAACAAAAGAGTATGCTTATTTGCCGCATGGTGATTAAATCGAACTGAAAAGCTGAGAGTCCTGCTCGGCCCCAAGGAGACCAGCATCTAGCTGCATAAAGCCCAAAGCGGTCTGTGCGCGTATGAAAGCGGTCCTCAGCTTTTGAAACACTCTATTCATATATCTTTGACAGGAGACAACGGAGTTGTCTGCGGCGATGGCGCAGACGTCTAAGGCAGATGCTGCGCCAAACTGCGGTGGGCAATGCTACCTTAGAAGGAAGGAGTTAGAAAAAAATATTTCTTCGTCCAGAAGGTTGTTATATAGTCGTGATGTCTGTTTTTTGTGAGCAAAGCAACAGAGTGTGACTCTGACCGATTCATAAGCTTAATGAGTGAGGAAGCTAAAAGGCAACAACTAAGTTGAGACGGCGTTTCGTGCGAGTGCTAAAGAGTCCGCTGGCGCAAATCTTTTCGCCGCCCAACAATGCGTGCAATGTGATTTTGCATAATTTTGCAATCTCTCACGGTAGGGAGGAGCTCCTGGACATCTTTCAAGAGCTGAGTGCTTTTCTGGCTGGAGTGGCCACGTATTTTTCTCAGGGAAGGATGAGAAAATTGTTGGTCTGAGTGCGGCTGGTTCGCCGTGTACTTTTAGGAAAATTGTAAAGGGGACAATCAATGTCGAGCTTAGCTATCAAACAGCACGGGTAAAGGGAGGTTTCAATAGCCAGAAAATGTTGAATATCCCAGTATTTCTATCTATTCGTAATGTTGCTGAGGAGAAGTCATACTCTCGAGCTGCGTATTAAGTTATAGGCATATGTCGATGGTTATTTGTGATGATTGACATTTACAATCGGTATACAGCCATCCCAAGTTTGAAAGGCAAAAAAATATGGTCAACTAGTCGTCTCATTGTCACTGGGAAACGGCAACAGCAAGTGGTCACGGAATGGCTTACTGATAAAGCAATATGCTTTGACAAGCCTTAGAAACTGAGCCGAAGAGCTTCGGAATTAATGTTTAAGAGTTTGCGTGTGAGCTTGGCTTGTTATCAATTGCGACAGCCTTATCGATTCTAAGAAATCGATGGACAGATATAGGGGCTCTGGAGCAATAAAGTTGACGTTTTGTTATTAAAAAGGTCAGCTGTGTACTGATGCCATTTCAGCACATAGACGTGATATTGTCAATTTCGTTTTAGCGACATACAGTCTTCGGAAATGTAAATGTGATCTATCGTCAATTACTCCTTGACGTTATACCAGTGTGCAAGTATGACGTCATTTTGGGTACATCTCCACAAGCCATGAGGTCAAAAAGTTAAGCCTCGACTAGCTAAGCTTTTGTGAGTCATAATCCTACTTCTGCGCAAAAAAAAACAGCACAATTGGCGCGAATATTGGCCCAACTCGGTCTAAGTACTGGACACCATAATGTCAGAGATGGCTTAGCTGGTGTCAAAGACAAAAACTTTGGGTGTGAAGTGCGTTAAGAGATGCTCGTAAATTTAGTTTTTGCTGCATGATAGAGATGGCATAACTAAGATCAAGCTTAGGCAGCATAAGTAATGCCCTACTGAGCTATTCGGCGTCGCTCGTAAGCCACTTCATGTGTAGTTGGCTTCACGCCAAGATAACGCTGTTAAGAGGTACATTATCCACCCGCACTCGTTGCATGCTGTAAAAAGCGCAGGCTCTTACGATGCATACCTGGTCCACTTCGCCAGGCCAAGGCATCGAGGGTGCATATCTGATAATGCACGTGAAGAAACACAATCATTTTTGCAACCCCCTTATCAAATAGCGCTCACTGCATGTTATGCAAAAAGTGGTTGGCTGTAGGACAAGGAATAAAGAATGCGGCCTTGTTGACGCACGTGGAGTGTTACGGAGCCTACTGAGTAGCTCTCATCGTGAACATCGTTTGCTGCTGCCATAGTCGTCAAGGTATTTGGGGCACTGACCTTTGAGTGACACATAAATCACTGAGCAGTGTATGTTCGACGTGACGTAACTATGATGAGATCGAGAAATCTGGGGAAATTTTTTTGTTACGCGTGGATAGCTCACATTGTTTAAGATATGTGAAGCGCGTTACTGGATGCCAATGTAGACCTCGATGTGTCAATATACAATCATGTCGTCACAAAGGTGACACAAAAAGTCTAAACGATCTTAAAAAAAAGCTTTGCGTCTATTTCAGCAGCAAATGCTATGCTCAAATTGGATGAGATATCCATGGCAGAGCTCCGAAAGGCGGACAGGACCAGCCATAGCCGAAGTAGTGATCATAAAACCAGAGAATCATAGTAAATCCTCATCGTTTTTAGATATATCGGTCATGAAAACCACAATGGCGCACGGTCTAGACTATTGAATACAACGAATGCCTATTTTCTTTCTTTGCTGAGCAATGATAAGATGTGATCTCCCAAGACTCGCCTTTAGCGTTTCTACCTGATGCAAGCGTACGTCATGAAGTTGACTTAGCTCCAAAATCCGAATACCTTATCAAAGAAAAAGTGCGACGTCAATAATCAGTGAAATGCGATCGCAAAACCAGCTCAGTAAACATATTTGTAAAAATGATGTGCCGTAGAATATTTGGGCAGAATGTAGTATATACCGTGTATGACTAGATTTTGGACACAACTCAACGTTACTACAAGAAAACTTCGGCCAGCACCTTGAGCGGAATGCTTCGAGAGCAGTCGTTCATCATTTATTACTATCAAACACGTCTGCGGCGTCAAGTCGTTTGGTGACGCAACCGTTAGAATTATAAGGCCCTAAACTTCGCAGGCATCTTTGTTTTTATCTGGGGAGGTTGACGCAAAATCTATACACTTGCAAATAGTGCTCAAGTGTATGCGCACGAATGGGCTGTACATTAACGCAAATTAGGGCATTCGTCTTTGGGCAAACTTGATTCTATAGAATGGATGACCTTTTAATTAAAATTGCTGAGGTCAAGTTCATTGTAAATTGACCAAGATATTGAATAAGAAAGAAATGTCTGATCCTGGCTACCTTTGCACAAATGCAGTGCAATTAGGCAAGATTGACTATGATAAGGTTGATCCCAAGTACCGTTTTCACAGTAATCAGGTGGAATTGCGCTTATATGATAATATCGAGGCTACTAATTTTCACGATAACCTCGAAAATGTTTGTTCAACCCTGGCAACTGCATTTAAGAAAAACATTGCTCTTGGATACAAACTTGTGAGCAAGACTGATCTTGATGACACAAACTATCTATACCCGAATCTCGTCAGCACTTATGTATATAGAAAGCCCGTCGAAATCTATAGCAACGCGGACATTTGGAAGAAAACGATTCCGAAAAATTGCTCCATGAAGTTGGTTGATAAGTTGAACTATTTTAGTCCTGAATATAAGCTTATAGCGATCACTGCATTTAAGATTATTTGTCTATCGTCGCAACCATGTTCTCGGGAAAATTGACGCTGTTATCCCAAGGTTATCCGCAAAATACAAGTATGCAATTAACTTCTAGCAGATGCGTGTTCTACTGCATCGCTTGGTACACATTCCACTAAACGTATCCTCGCAAAATTCGGGCCCGAGTGCAGAATGCATTTAAGCCATACCGTTCTTTGAGAAGGCTCAAATATACATTTAGCCTTTTAGGAGCTCTAAGCCTATTGATCTGCTACAGCTCGATGAGACTGAGGACAACTTCCGCCTCAGTATCAACGTATATAGCAAAGAAGTAACTCCTGGAAATGTAGAAATAGTTGGTTAATCGAACAAAAGACTTAAGTTTATGGACTTTCTATTAAACGAAATTACGCTCTCTACATAAAAAGCACCGATATACTTCAGTCCAAGCATCAGTGTCTTAGTGTAAAATGATTTTTGTAAGCGGTAAAAGACATAAAATTTATAAGAACAATCAGTGCAAGCTTGTAAATATTTAGAGCTGCTATACCTACCGTCTATAAGCCAGCTCTTAACGCGATTCGGTAATTGCTTACAAAGTATTCCAGCAAGAATGCTAATCAGCACATCGAACACTTTCTTACATATACATTTATAATTTATGTCCACTATTGTCAATTCGCGGTTATGTATCGGATCAATCTACCTTCAGCTTCGTTTGTAGTTGACTGTATCGATGAATGTCATGTATTTTTGCAATCATTGATTACGGGTTGAATGAGCAATTCAATGATGACTCGATTTATACGAGTTGGTCTCAATTATAACGTCCGATTAAATCGTTCCATTTTTTAATAGTAGAATGATCTCTTGGCTCATTACTAAGTTCTGAGGGGTGAAATATCTAGAAGCCTGATGATGAGAAACACTATTTCATTATTAGTAGTTAATGTATTAATCTTTTGCTCACTTGCCAGTCCTTTGGTGTCATCGAAAGCTTCTTTTGCTCGCTAATTTTTCAATAGCTTGGCACACTCCGATCGTGAGTTAAATTTCATTTAAACCTTTTTTCAAGAGGCGAGTTCTATTTGCCAACAAATGAGCTTGTTTAAAGCGATTCTATACTTATCTTAGATATTCTACTGCTCAACATGCTGCTTAATGTCGAGCCTAGTCTTGTTCCATTTTTTTACTCTTCTAGATCCGATAAATATATCAATTTAGTTAGCTTTTTGTGTAAAGCAGTTGCTGAAATAGATATTTTTCTGGGTCATAAAGTAACTGCTCCAGTAGTGGATCGATCCCTTATGAAAAAAATATAGCACCTTTTTAAGACTGCTGTATCATATGTTCATAGGCATGGTGATGATTCCATGTCCCAAGACACGCCTCATATCGTAATAGAAGGTTAAAGCTGTTTTTGTTTGACTATAAGTAATGGTCGATTTGATTTTCTTGATAGTCTGAAACTCGTGCTAGTATCCCGAATCGAGATGCGATCCCGCACATCTGTCTCAAAGCCATCTGGAGCAAGCTTAAAATTTTTGCAATCACGCCCCTGCCGTTAATTCTCAGCACTGACTCTTACCATGTGCTTCTTGTCCGATAGGTAGTAGATGAAGTCATTAAAGAATAACGAGACCATTGCATCACCTCGTCGCTCGAAAAGACCAGGCGTTCGGCGGTCGGCCTCAACAATTCTAGCGTTTTGATCCCACGGGAACCACTCATAATTATGCTCATCGAACTGATCACATGATGCAGCTTGGTGCATTTCTTGCCTGAGTTATCGCAGCTGAACACGATATAGCCACAATTCGTGTTCACCTCCTGATATTGAAAGTCTGAACGATCGGAGTAAGATTCAATTCAGTCACAGTCAAACTGGAGGATGCATAGCTTAACGAGCTGATAGATAGCAATAAAAATATAGGTCGGATTCTTGTTGTTGAGGCTACGCTTTATTAAATGTGATATCATATGATTTATTAAGATCTTTTGGCTTGTGAAGCATAAAACTTTCAATCTTGCTTTCGATAGTTTTGTCGTCAGACTCATACTTGACCTTATCAAGCTTATTAATATCCATTCTAGATCGGGCAAAAACATTGTTCCTACAAGTTTGATCATCTTGGCAATCATCGCCTTCGACTTATTAACATCACCCTCTCGTCGAGCGTTTGCTACAGCCGTTATAAAAGGTTCAAAAACTATAGGAGCGCTGGCTTTGATAAGTCTTGGTTGGTGGTGGGAAGATGTCATTTAAGCAAAGGCGCGTAAATTCCACCAAAGTAGCTACCTATAAGCTTTGCTTACGTGCCTTGCTGTACTTGTACATGTGATGACTAATGACATTCTCATCATCACAATCGATTGGCGTATTTTAAAAAAATCGGGATTGTCTCGCTGGAGTAACTTTTAAGATGGTCGAGAGTTTGAATATCGCCTTAAAAAATCCGAAAATCTTGTCAGCAGCTATATCCTCGGCAATGTCATTGTAAGTCTCGATCGTTCGCATGGTATCTCATTTCAAAGTGCCCATAGGTAAAGTCGATTGCGTCGTTTCCGATATTCATCCTACAAATTTAACCTTCACAAAACTATGCCGCATTGAGCGGAGCGTAGCAGATAAAGATACTAGTTGAGCCTCTAGCTATGTTGGTCTTCAACTGAGCGTAGATGACCTTTACATCCTTATAAATTCTATACAACAATCTGTCCGAGTTTAACTTAAGCAACTTTTACCAACGAAGTTTCTTGAGCGACATGCCCTTTCGAGCAGTGTTGCACCTGCTAATGCTAACTAATGTGTTGCCATCGGTGCGTCGAAGCTGATTGTCGATACGATCTGCTCAAGCGGTATCTGACATTAGCATATACCACGCAGATATTTTTGCTTGCAGCAACGTACCTAAGCGATCAAGTGTCATACCGATCCATGCTTTGGCATAGCATCCGGAATCTTCGAGCCGGCCAAGTGGTGGGGTGAGAATTAGAATACGTTAGCAGGCGACTTACCTGATCAAAGATTGTTGAAGCAGGTCTGGTGCACACCCTTTTCAATAAGTCCAGGTAACGACACTTCATTTGCGAGAGATCCAGATCAAGGCCTATAGATAGCTCGCGCTGAACTTTGATAGCCTGAATAGGTAAGTTTATGGCGATATTGCGGTACCAGACTATCAAGTCATCGATAATTTCTATCTTACAGTACTCCCCACGTAGCGAAGGGTGACGTGTAAGAGACTTGACGTCAAAAAAACTATACTCTTGGTCTTGGCTTGCCAAATGCATTAAAAACACACCAATATAATCCAACAAAATCTAGGGTCTAGAGTTTTATATAAGAAGATGCAATTCATGCAAAGAGATAAAGTACCAGCCAGTCCCAAACGTCTTGCGAATTCATGACTGACTATCTCTTAGCAATGCCCTTTGCTTTAAAGCCGTCGTACAGGCTCGCGTCGGAAAATGAATAATATAGAGCAAAAGCAATGTATTTGCGATGATCGTATAGCACACTTTCGTCACAGCATACCATCCGACTGAACTTTATTATAAATTCTATTCATTCGAGTGCCACAAAGCACTTAGGTCAGCAAGCGCTTGCTCAATGTCATCAGCATACTTCTCCGAGCATGTCGACGGGCACGATTTCTTGCTGGAAATATGAAAGCCGAGCATTTTTTCACCTGCCACCATGTAACTCACGCCATAACCGTCTTCCGCTACAGGACCAAAGCCACCACCAGGGCAACGTGCATCGTCAATTGAGAATTGAGTCCCCTCAAGGGCTTTTTCGACGAG
>RCHQ01000411.1:0-24640 GCA_003676415.1 Plasmopara muralis
GCCAAGTTCGACGAGAGATATTCGACCCTCGCTATAAAGCTCGAGGAAGATCGATCCAAGCTGTGGCTCAAGAACAAAAAAAGTCCGCACGAAGTTCTTAAGTCGCTAGGACTCGACCAGATGCATGAAAAGCTTCAGCCGCGACTATTTACGTTGGTGAAGTACGTGGATGATTTTAGTGCTGCATACCCAAATGAAGCGGTGGAATTGTATGACGTCTTGCGTAAGCACGACAAATCTGTGGCTCGAGCTTTTGTGCGATCGACTGATTTGCAATTGAAATCAGTCAAGGAACGAGTTCTTGGAGAGCTGTTTAAGCTTTGGTCAGCTGCTGGAAGCAAACCGAGCGAAGTTTTCAATGTTCTAGAGTTATATCTTCGTGATGCAGACATCATAAAGAGCTATATGTTTCAAGTATGGGTGATTGAGTGTAGTAAAAAAAAGTTCTCCATTAAGGAAGGTCCCAGTGTGCTGACAATTTTGATGAATTCTGAAAGTATTAGCGTGAGTTCTCTAATCGAGAGCCTGAAGGAGTTTACGCGTGGAGAGGAAAAGTTGGAGCGGATGGACAAGTCAGGCAACGTGATTGATCTTGTAAAGGGTCTTGGTCTGAAGCCAAATGTTGAAGGAGATCTTCTGATTGAATTATGGGTAGAGTACTTCACTATGCTGAGTCACCGATACCCTTTGGAGCCGGTCGGGGATAAAATGACTCTGCTGCGAACCATCTACACTCAAAAAGAGTTGGCTAAGAAGCTCATACTGGCGGAGGACGATGAATGGGTGGAATCCTTGCGAACAGATTTGTTTGCATTTTGGCTTTCACATAAGGTTGTCCCAACTGTTTTCAAAGATGCTTTCAAAATTGTTTTGGCTGACGATGATTATTGGTTTTTGGATCTTGTCAAGAAATACGCTGCACACCCCGGGGTCGTGGATTTGAGCTTCAATATATTAAGGGACAATGCGCGAGCGGCAGGTATTTTATCATGAAGAGAAAAAGATCGATTGACAACTTGTTGTCAAGACGCAGTCAGTGTGAACTCAACCAATTGTCAATTTTCGATTGAAGAGTGACCAGCTGCGTTACGCTGGATTAATACTGCTTCTTCTGCTAACACTTTCTCGTGCTTTAAAGACTGTAATAAGTGAAATGTCGTGTGTTGTGTAACTTGCGTGTGAACTTGGCCTCCGCAAATACTGCGTGACGCTACTTCGCGGGCACCCGTACCGATTTGCTTTAAATAAGTGCGTTCGCCTATGTTATATTTCAGTAAACTGGCCCAAAAGACGCGTCAAAAGAATTTAGAGATTGCGGTGTACACCGATATCGAGCATAAATACACCAAACATTTAGGTATATTTCCGATATCACAAATTAAAATGATGGCATTCTTAAACCATTCAAGAAAGTAAAAGCTTTTTACCTTCTTTTAATCAATTGATTCTAGTAACGATCTAGAATGTGTAATCGATGTGTTGTATTCCGTGATCGCTAAATATGAACGATCAAATGATCGCGACAAGAAAAGTAAAAAAAGTTACATTAAAAAAAAAGAGTATGAAGCATTTACGCGGCAACGAAGCCCCGATGGTACTACCTGGTGGTATTTTTCACTCAACGAAGCTCCAACTTTCTGGACAAATAATCGGACGATGGCAGCGAAGGTCAGTTTACACGATGATTGCAATAAGATATTGCGTCAGCGCGGCAAATAAAGATACGATTCTGTCTTAATTCCAGTGTTGATTTACATGATTTGTACAGGAATTTTTCAGAGGTGAAAATTTTACCACATGAGATTCGTGCATCGCTGACGCAGTCTCGTCGATTCCTTTTGCGTCACTAGCTCAAAATCAGTAGGCAAACTTCAACGACCACAGACGTTGAAGCTGCTGAGAAGCTCTTCGTCAAAGTTCGGCAATCAATTGTGAAGCAAGGCATTACGGATAGATATTGCAGATCAAACAGGTATTTGGACTACTACATGTGTGCGCTCTAACTCGATAAAAACTGAATATAGATGGGCACTACAAGCATTTACCTTGATAGAAGTAAGCTACCGCGTGGATCCGCTAAGCAGCTTCTACCTCCTTTTCATTCACAAAAAACACAGCGGAGGCGTTGGCCACCACCTTTGTCGCTTCATCGCTGTTGCGAGCAAGAGACGTCGAGGCTAAGCCAAGAGTACTTTGAATATGGTCGGTCGCACCTCCAGCCATGGCAGAAGGCATTGCAATCTTAAGTGTACCGACACCGATCAAAAGGCATCCTCTCCTCGTCTTTAACATCCGTTTCAAGTATCTGACTATCGTACTAATCGTCTGCGTTGTTAAACTTTAAATGTCAGAGGCAACTTTAAAGGACTGAACGGCGGGGGCAGCGTCAGTGACTTTCGGCGAAGCAACAGCGCCTAGCAACGGCGCCCAGCAACGTGGCGCGTGGAACACGCATGAAATATTTTCGTGTCAGTTCGAACCAATGATTGCCGTCGTAGTTTGATAGTAGCTTTGTATGCTCTTCATTTGTTAAGTAATCGCTCATCCTAGGATAGTAATTTACGTACCGAAAGTTTGCATATTTTAGTGTAAGTTTTACTATGCCCAGGCTAGGAATCGAGGAGCTAAGGTTATATCAAACGAGTTATGGGCCTTTTGATTATTCATTTTTGCTAAAAGAACAGCTTTAAAAAAGGGAATTTTCGAGACGCGATTTAATCTCTAAACAAATACTGCTTTTACTTATTTTACCGTAGATAGTCTTCCTCCACCAATTTTACTTTCACCGCCACCTTGTGAATGACTTCCAGCTATTATAGCCGCCAATTTGACTAACGCGAATGACCAGGTTTTCCCAATACCGCAATTAATGTCAGACAAAAAGTGATAGCACATGCACATTAATACTAAAAATATTGACACAAGTGGGTGCGCCAATACGTGACTTAATTACACTGCACCTTGGCGTGCAGGAAGATATGTGGTATTCTGATGAGTAAAGGCTCATTATTTTCAATCTTAAAATGGAGATTTGCAAAAGAATGCAGGCTAAAGTCGGGTATATCCAACAAAACGTTTATGCGACTTTATCGTAGCTCTAGTTACTGATAAGTGACCAAATTCGCAATCGTGATTAGTGACTATTATGCGTGACCGGTAATAATTTGAATGTACTTTTCGTGCACGTGTCGTGTAACGGCCTTAGACTGAGGTTACAATTAGTCGAAAAGGAATAAGTGTTATTTTTATTTTCATTTAAAAATTTGGCTTCGACATTGAGGTAACAAATAGGTCAGTCAGCCGGATGAATTATCGGTATCCGGCCTTAGAAAAAGTGCTTCGGCTTCTAGATGTGCCTTTGCACCAATACCGGTAAGGGCGCGTGGAAACGAAAGGCTGCAACTGCCACGGAAGCGACGTCAAAAAAAATGATGGCTCCTACCACGTAGGACAAGTCACGCTTATCGTTCGGTCGTCCACAGACATTTCTACATTCGGCCAACAAAAGGGCCAAAGAGCACCGCAGGCCTTAAATACTTGTCGTTAAGGCTGCACATTGCCTTAAATTAGAGACAGCGCTATCAAAAAGTCACATCTCGAGAAGGGTACGTCCCCATAGGTGTTTGACTTGTCGTCAAATTCACTGTCGATGCGAAAGACATCACCCAAAAATCGATGCCTATTTTAACCGATGGGGTCAACAATATTGGCACTAGGAAGACGAGGGTGAGGTCAAAGCCACGAATCTCGGTACACTCCCTGGATATCGAATACATTAACGCAGAAGGAGATAGATTGTTCGACTCAACCACCATTGACGAATATTATCGTTCCCTTTTTTTCAAGGCAGCGGGTCCGACAATGAAGTGGTCATCTTTTAGATCCAGCCGATGCAGATGCAGGTAACGGCATCGAGTAGTACGCTTATCCGTTTTGCGTAGAGTGGTGAGTACAAAAAGAATTAGTCCTTCCTGTTTTTTACGTCCACAGGCGCGATAGAGCCTCAACTTGGCAAATAAGGACTTAATTGTAGCGGTGAGACGGTTTACGGCTACTGATCTGTTCTTGTTATCATTATAAGCGCTCACAGACGCAATAGAGCCAAATAGTGACTCTTCTGAAGCTCTGAGACGTTGTATGTTCACAGTCTAGTTCTATCTGTTTTCGATTATTTTGATTCTCCAGTGAGACCTTCCGGCAGCTATGCGCATTGTTCTAGCACCAAATCAAATCCGCTTGGATCCCACTTAGCGCTTACGTTAGACATAAGGAAACGGTGTTCCAAGGTACACCCCAGCATTGCAACCATCACGGCTCAATTGAAGAATTCGATTCTGATACTAGGAAATCCTTGATAGTCCTGAAACCTGGAACCAATCTACATTGGACAAAGTTCGTTGCGTCAGTAAGCTTTAAAAACAGTCTGCTTACTTGTTGGGTTCATAATCGTCGCCTTTGATATGTATTGATTTTTTTATAATGCCAAGCCAAGCGCTAAGAGTGTAGATACCGAGTACAGGTAAGAAGTCATTCTTACTTTTTTAAAGAACGGCCAATCGACCGCAAACTACCTACTTAGCGCTTGTTGCTTCTGATTCCAGATAGCGACGGTAGCTATACTGGAGCCAATTCAATGACTTCAAGAGTTATATGAAGTATCTGGTCGAGTAAATCTTTTTTAGGATTCCAATGGTTTGGAGTCATCTTGAAGCACCTCTAGCCTGACAACCAGATACGACTCCGAAAGAATCTACATCTTAATGCATAGGATCTACTTTTCCTCGTGAAGACTTTGCAGAGTGCATCGTCCTCCAGCGCCCCTTTTTCACCAAATAAGGCGGTACTTCCATGTAAAATGTTTTTTTAGAAAGATTCGCTTCCACGGGCGCTAATAGCTCTTAGTGAAGTCCTACGTGCTCGATGAGATTGATAGACGAATCAACTGCTACGTGTCGCGCATTGTAATCAAATTGGGAAAGGTGATTCTTTTCTAGTGTGGTTATGGCTCGGTCGGTCGCTTTAAGCACGCTGACAGCATCTTTTGTTGTTGTAAACTCCAGGCTCGGCTGGTCACTTGATTTCAGCCTTATCGCTAACACGGCGGGTGCCAACCACACTTTCTGCCCTCTATGGCTTCAGATACTAGCCTTTAGAAAATATTTTTGTGCGTATGAACGACAATTAAAAAGGGGATGAGCACCTCACCGGCTCGATCCTTGAGCTCATAATGCAATTTTGATGACTTACGTGAAATACGAGGTGTGTCGACATCAGTTTAGTTTTTCTGTGGAGCATGCCAAAGACGGGGTCTAAAAAACGTTTTTTTTATCTGATCTTACTTTCTCTAGTGGTAGATTTTAAGATTTAACAATACGATATTGTAATGAAGCGTCGACACTAGTTTTGCATTGCTTTTGGAAGTTTTTATCATAGCAATTTGTTTCTTCTACACGACGATCACGTCCACTCGAAGCACGAGCATAACCCTGCTACACATATGAGCTGATTTGACTTACTCGTTACACTTTACGATGACAAAGCTGCGGTTAAAGTGATTAATAAAGCCAAGTTGTTCCCGCACAATGCTGCTTCTGCCGAGCTTATTGAGTTGAGCAATCGCAAAACTAGACGCAAAAAAGAAAAAGTTGAAAAAAAGTCGTTAGGTTGCTCTATTCGGGTTTCCAAAACCAGATTTTTACCGCTAGTTGTGCGGTCTTTACTCTTTAAAATTACGTGTGAATACCACCACCTAGACGTTCAGCTAGTCACACTTGTTATTGATGAAACGCCAGATAATCTGGACGATGCCAAACGACTGGAGGCCATGCTGTTTCGGAACTGGTTTAATCGTATGATGACATATGATGATCGTTTCATGCCGGTTAATCTGGACGAAGCGAAGAAACACAGGATTGCTTCTGTGCTGGCGGGGCACCGCAAATACTTTGACACGTAGATGGCCTACTGATCATCTCCAGGATAAGTTTTGTAGAGCCGGATCGAAGTTTGCGGCTTATGATTCCTACATTTGCGACTTCGATGAAAATCCGACATGGCAATTGGTGACTGATGCACCGACTGCTTCTATTGAACACAAAAAGACGTCGGTGGTAAATTAAGCAAATAAATTGATCTAGGGTACGAAAGACACGGCCACGTTTCTTGATGACCAGCAAGTTCAGTTCTGGCTGTACGCTGAAAGATCGTTGGGCCATGTCTTTCTCTTTTGCTCTTAGGATTTCAAGGTCTTGTTATGTCCCACAAGTGGTCCAAGTTCTGTGGCATTTACATCAGAATTACCCAGACTCTTGGTTTGACTCACTCAATATCTTGCCTCCGATGCCTCTTCTCAACGACATCGAGTTAGGAGACGGAACACGTGCTAGAAACATTTACTTGTTTAAGTGTCACACACCATGGTACTATAGGCACGCCACTTTCTTGCCATGCAGACGAGGAAGGAGGAGATCAATATTCCCGCGTTGTCATTAACGTCTGGAAGAGAAAAGATAACGTGGGGGCATAGAACTTTGAGGGGCCCGCCTTTACTTGCAGGCTCGATGTCTGAGCTACGTCTTTGCGAGGAACCTCAGGTCCTCGCATACTTGACGATTGCACATATGAGGCCACCAACATGCTGTAAAGGCTGGACTGATTTTGGCCTAAATAACCGCTCATCAAAGACTCCTTTGACTTTTAAAGCTTTTTGTACGTCTGATGTTCGTCGCTCCTTCAAGAGGCTTGAGATAGATTAACTATTTTCACTCTATAGTAAAGAAGATCGCTTGCAACCACTCAACTCTAACATCTTTGCCTGCGAGAATTGATCGCACCAAAGGCTCTTCATTTATAATCGCTTTTCATGCCTTGAAAAGGCGTGTGCCAATCGATCTTTTAATCAAGATCTTATGGGTCAATTAAATATTCGGTCTGCGCGAGTCCGTGTCGACAAGAACGTTGGCGCTACCAGACTTTAATTTCGCGTGCAAGTCCTATTTTGCAAAGAATGGTACCAGTTCTAATACTATTGAAGCGTATTTATCTCCACTTTCGAGGATGTACGGTCGGAGCAGACCACGAAGCGATGAGAGCCCGGAAAATGCTCCATACATTTCATCTGAGCGTCCTTCTTGGCAAGTTGTCCCTCCCTTGAACGCAGGATTTCCGGTTGGAAGCCCTAAGCCACTTGTACTGGACCAATATGACTCGCTTATGACCAGTTGTAGTGATGCGCAGCCATCGGCGCACGTAGAGGCATCGGAAAATAAAGCCACTTGAATTTGTTGCGTCCACAAAGACAGACCAGACGCCTGGTATAACCTTTTATTGTACAACATTCTCCCGAGCCTGGTATAACATTTTTTGTACAACGTTTTCCCGAGTTTGCTGTTATCAGAACAAACTGGAAACTGCTGTTCACTATAACAAATTCTAAGCACAAACAAGTCGCCAAATTTTTCTGACTTTATATCATAAATGTCAATGATGACTGCAAAATAATTGAACCCCCCCAACAAGTTATTCTTTGGTTTTTCAGAAGATACGGCACTATTATAGTTACACTACTCCCGATTTGATGCTCATTACAGTATTGTGTCCGGTCGGAGGGCAATCTCGCATCCCTGTCCTCTATTCGGTAGAGTCTTACAGAAAGCCTCATCTGAGTCTGTCCAATACAGAATGTGCCACAATTTTGAAGCCATATAAAAATTCTGTGCCCAGAAGCATCGAACGCTATCTTTGAGGCTAATTCAAGGCTCCTTTCTATAACGAAGACTTTGTTTGTACATAGAAAGCCACTGAATCCTCACTTCTCGCTATTCATTACTCATTTACTTCCTCTTTCAAAAGCCCTTAACAGTGCTTGGTGTGGACACATTAGCAATGAATTATGTATATATATACATAGCCTTCGAAAATATAAGCACCTTGGCATGCAGAAAGATGCGTGATCTTCTTGTATGAGACTGCTCGTTACCTATAGGAGATATGCATTCCATCGTACCTCGAGTTCGTGATACGTGAACAGCTTTGCAAACGTGATAGTGGCAAAACTCTGACCCTATTTTAGATCTCGTGGGTGCCTATTGTGACCCAAGAGCCGTCATCTTTTTATGTTTTTTTATCAGGATCTTTTAAGCACAAAAGACATAGCTTTGTGTAAAGGCCGGTTGCATCCTTCACCGAAAAGACCTAATCTACATCCAATAATAGAGAAAAATACCATCCATTACTCTTCGAGTTTTACTCAGGAATACGGTTGGTCATAACGAGAGTTAATAGGCACTGATGAAGGCTGCCGATCAGCCAGGAAGGATACCCAACGGCTTTTAAAACGATTCCTTCGGCATTCGAGTATGCCTCAGCACCATGATTAAACTCTGTGCAGAAGGCTACGCCTACATTAGAGACTGCGAATACCCCAAACGCGACATCTGCATGATGATTATGCCTGGGCTGTAAGCGAAGGTTCTTTTCGATAGTTAACTTCAAAGCAAAAATGCTCTCATGAGGTTTCAGACGTCAGACGCGATTGTATGTTAGCTCGGTCAGTGGTCCGCAGACATTTCCGCCATCGGGCAAAGAATTTGAAGAAGTGCGCCACGTAATCTCTGACGAACATCTGCCTGTTTATTCGCTCGTAAAGGCTGCAAATAGACTGAAGTTAGCGACAAAGCTATCAAAATAGCCTTCAATGCTAAAAAGGGGTACGCCCTTGAAATTTTTAGACTTGTCGAAAGACTCTCTGGCCATGCGGAAGACAAAGTCCATGACGACAAGGATTGCCATAGTTTACCCTTTTGGCTGAGGTCAACAATCTTGGGCGCGGCTGAGGCCAAAGAAGGCAAATCTCGGTTTTTTATGTACTAATGCCATCGACGCAGTGGGTGACAGATCTGCGTCGCGCCTGGCACCGAGTGTTGACGCAAGTCGGTCTCCGTGAGAATTTAGCTCACAATCACGACAGCGAGTCTGGCAATAATGGGGTGAAGTAGGGATGAATATTGCCCGGCCGACGCATAACATGGCACCGAGTAGTACACTCATATGCATCTCATCCCGCGACAGCTTTCCGGTTGTCACTCTTCGCGTAGCGTGGTGTGTTCGAATCAAGAAGGCCAAAAACATTGTACCAGTGCAAATTCACCGCGGCTATGAACATCGAATACGCTCAGAATTTTGTTAGAAGAAAATAAGCAAAAGTGGCTCGATTCGTTTCGTATTGAGTTTACGTTTGGTACTTTTTAGCCCTGTTACCATCACAACTTAATTGGAAAACATTTTTTGGGGTTTGGTGAATTTTCAGGGTATTAAAGCACAAAACCATCTACATTGGATGCAGTGCCCTTCGTCCGCGACGTAAAAGTATAATTTGTTCTCTTGGTAATCCAGAGACAGTGTCATGTTTTGGCTTCGACAAGATGCGCGGTGAACGTAAGCACCGAACACGAGTATGATATCATGCTTTATTTGTTTGAACGTACGGCAAACTTTCCGCGGCTCACTTACGAAACGCTTGTTGCTTTTAAATTCAGATCGCACTGGCTATTACTTAGTCGAACTGTTGTCGGCTCAACGGCTCTTGAGGACTCGAAAATGTAGGAATCTTCACAAGAAACTATTCGCGCCCGTGATACCTTTTTTGCTTCTAACACTTTAATACAAAAATATAGATTAAGGCGATCGAACGTGGGCACTTAAGATTTCTTTTGGGTCGACTCTAGCGATAAGGCCACGGCTGCCTTCACACACCTCAGAGTCTTGAAATCCTTAATTTTATGCGCTTCGAAAATAAATTTATCGCTGCGCGTCATGGTGCAATGTGCCCAACCACGTCGTCTAGCTTGTTTATACACGTCAACTATTTGTCTCCATGCGTAAACTCTTAAAGGCTGTTAATTAGATAATTAATGCGAATATCATAAATTTTTTTTTAGTGTTGTCCGCACAACCGGACCAGGTTCCACAATAGAATCCGTTTTCATTTTGATCAATCACCCATGTTTATAATTCATAGTGATTCGTGGCGCATGCATCACAGATTTTTAGCTCTATAAATTAAATACTTCGCTCGATTTTGCTTTTCAGTAGCTGAGTAAATCAAAAACAGCTCCCAAAGATTGCTTTTTAAGATTTTTTTTGTTTCTAGTCATCCGATCGTACGGAAGTTTTAGCCACAATTTTGCTGCGCTCACACGTGGCGTCATTTGACTCTAATGCATTATCCGGATATATTGCACTCGAATGATCCACGATTTTCACCAACGTTAACAAGCCCATCATGCATCATGACAAATCCTAGCAAATAATGAGCCTCGTGCGGGTTTTTTTGTTCTTGAGCCCCGGATCTGGTCAACCTTTACAGCGATTGTCGATTGACGTTTGCTGAACTGGACCACTTCAAGCCCCAAAGACATAGTACTATTTCTCAGACGAAGTGTAATTAAAGCAAGCATGATAACTGTATTAGGTTCTCCAAAATAAACGTCCACACATAGTTGTTAATGTATTAAATATCGAGAATGAGTACTCACTCTGCTCTCTTTCACGTAAGCAAAAAGACCTTGTTTCTTGACGTACATTTCATCTGCGTTAACAAAAAGCGTTTCAAACTGGTTGAAAAAGGCGTGAGCCGCGTGGCGACATTGTCGTAAGTTATTGAATGATTATACTTGTGTCTACTTCTATCATTTTTTGCAATGCTTGGCTGTATTCATGCTGGCTACCGCATCAGATGTTTTACATTTATGAACAAGAAAGGAAAAGCGATGTTTTTTATTTGTAGCAGCAACCGCTTCAGGCTCGGGTTAAGAAAGATCCAAAGTTTTAAAACTAACCCCAAAAAACCGAAACCATCCTACTCGGTGCTGGAAGATTGAATGAATTGTTAACGCGTTTAAGTGAAGTTCCGGTAAACGTCGGTAATTTCTTGCGCATCGTTGTTTAATGTATACGCAGCTAAATTGACGTCGTTGAAGAAAGGCATCAATGGCGTGATTGGGTCAATCAATAATTGGAGTGGTGCTTGTTGCAAGCGTTACATAGCTATATCACCTGTCCATTGCAACAAGGTCTTAAAATAACGACATGGCTCGGTGTTCTTTTAGGGTCCAGCCAGTCCTGTATCTGCTAGTATTAGAAAAAGTGGAAGAAGTTGTAATTAATCTTGCTGCTTGAATTAACATTGACGCCTTGTAGTCGCCATAACAAGAGGTGAGTGAGTCAAGCAAGCTCAATTGCTCCGTCAGGCTTTTTTTTTAAGTCACGAATGTGAGTAGCAATAGCAGCGAAGCCTAACCAGGCTTCAAAAACTTGTTTTCGAGGTCATCAGTCGACAATGGAAGCTTTTTTCGAATCAATTTGTTCCCTTTCTCTGTGATTTGTCAGCACTTAAGGAAATTTGTGTTTTTTTCTTCATTCAAATTGAACCGCATAAAATAGTCACAATGCGTCATTGAACAAATTTATAAGTCCCAATATATCATAATTTTAAGTCATTTGGCATCGTCCACAATTGCGGGCGTTGCCTTAATGACAAGTGGGATATGATCAGCGTCAAGGAAGTAATTAACAAATGTTATTAACGGAATAAATAAATGGTGCTTACTGTATATGTCAAACAACTTTGCAACAACTGAAGATATAATGCAAGCTTTTTAAGGCCAGATTATAATAGATTAACAACTTCTTCCAGCGTTTTCTGTTCGCTCAGCCAGTGTTGAAACTAGTTAATATTATCAAGCTCGACAGAGACAAGAGTGTTTGTAGCCAGGTGGCTTATAAAAACTCTTTGTTAAAGTGTTCGGATGAGTGTACGGCTTTCGACTCAGCCTCATTTGTAAGAGGATTTGAGTCATAAGTGCTTATCATATTTTGCGATCAAGACCTTTGTAGTGGCAGTAGGATACAATTCGCCGGTCAGATTGAAATTTATGACTCATAATTTTAAAACATACCGTTCACAAATTTTATCGCAGAAAATACTTGTGTCTAAATCTACAAAATTATAAAATAAACTGTTTAGACCTTATGTACATTGATGCTAAACAGTAAAATACTAGATTAATTTACTAACAAACGTTATTACTACCTACACAGTCTCATGAAAAATGATAAACATAGAGTTCAATAAAGACAAGGTTCCCTGATCAGTCAAAAAAAAAAAAAAAAAAAAAGTGTACACCGTAATGCTTAGATACTATACACGGAGGTGATGCGTGTCTGGGCCGATCCAACTTGTGCTCATCACTTCATTTACTGAAGCGCCTTAACAACTGGTCAAAAATTGACCTATCTCTCTGTATAATATTATACTTGTCGCATGTAGAGATTAATTGGATTCGGTGTATATCATAGTCGTAGTCCGGAGGTGTAAAGCGTATTTTTTGAAAAGGTCTGCCACGTAGAACCCGTCGGACCAAAAATTATATCAACGTTCGGACACGTCCCATAGAAATTAAAGCATCGATTAAGCATTGCCCTTCGCCCCGTTCAGCTTTTGAGCCAATTCTTTTCAAGTGTTATGGTTTTCATCACAGTCGACGTATTGTCGAACAGCTTACAAAAATATTGACGACCAAACACAGCAAAGTGCTTTTATTCTGATATAATTCAACGGTCTTATTTTTCATTCTAATCTGAGTTAGGCTCTTTACTCGATCATTCACGTTTTTTTATTCGTCACCAATTCGATTCCACGCGTAACTTTTACCAGCTATTGATCCGAGAATTCATTCTTATAGCTTCAGACTTTTCAAAATTGTCAACACAATGAAAACAGCTTTTAACTAGAATTTTTTTTTTTTCGTCGATCACCCAAGCTTGATATTCATAATAAATTGTGGCGCACGATTCACAAAAGATCTACAGAATGATTAATCTACCAGGTTAGCTAGCAGCAGCTGATCATGTCAAAATAAGCTCTCCAAGAGCTCTTTATGTAAATAAATCCAGCTCGAACCACACTTTTATCTTGCGCACGCAGGACGGCATATTGCGAATATGGTGCATTACTTTTTTACCATTCAAAACAGTCGTGACTGGAGCTCACGATGCATCTTGTCAGAATCGAGTGACTCAAAACTTCATGTGGGTTTTTCTTGCTAATGGGCAACAGCTATAAATGACTATCATCAAGCCCTTTAGCGAAAGTCAGATATTTTTTGTCGAGTTTGGCCAATTCAAGCACCACTCACTATCGCCTTCTGAGCGATGGGTGACATTAGAAGGCCTGTTCTCTTGGTGAGTTGGGTTGTTCGGATCAAACTTTTTGCATGAGCGTAACGTAGTAAGTATTAGGATACAATTTTCTTTGTTTGATTGTTTCGATCGCTTTCACGTAAGAAGAAAAGACCGTCATTTTTGACAACCCTTTGTGCGCGCACGAAAAAGCTTCTTTAGCGTCTTGTCTATACAATGAGCCGCGTAACAACATCGACATGAGCTATTAAAATTTAAAAGCGGTGTCCGAGGAACTCTGTCTTGCAACTGTTTAGCAACATTTAAGTATTGCGCGTCTTTATTTGTGGTACTAGACGATCGGGACATAAATCTTTAAACACTGATGGCACGCATCTAATTCCTATGACGGCGTAGTCAACCTAATTTTGTCGTATATTTTCGAAGAAATTTTCCAAAATTTGTGTATATGTATGTGCAAGGAGAGCTGTTACATGAAGATTCACTCACTTTATTAACCCAACAAGACATAAACTTTGATGCGTCCTAGAAGGAACTTTTTTTGAGCTAGTGACACGTCGTATAGCAGCCCGATGACTTCACCCAATAATGCCAAACTCTAGGGTAATTGAAGTAGCACGTTAGACTTGTACGAAAGCCTAGCTTTTATCAAGAGCCGAAGTAGCCTCGCGCTTAATCACGAGCTCGGTAGGCACAACTTTCTTTGACTACCAAGAGCGGGAAATTTTCCCCTTCTGCTATCTAGCCTAAGGCGGTACATAATTTCTTAATAACTTTAAAAAAATTGAATACGTAGGATAGCTGAGACGTTAATTGACCACAGCTTCGCACTCAGGTACTGGATGTGCAGTCTTTGGTCCGAAGGCCAATTTGCAGCAGCAAATCTTCCGACTTGTATCAATTGAACAATGATTGCGCATAAATCAAAGGATAAGTTCTCGTTATTAGTGGGGACCAAACCAGCAGCAGTGTTTAGCAGGAACGGCAAAAATTCAATAAGTATCTGTTAATGTTTGTGTAGTTCGAAAACGCTGCCGTCTGAAACTCCGAGACTTACCATAGCTTATCCATATTGCGCAAAGTCAAGATTTGCTCGTACGTATAATAATGTGCAATAAGATCTGATTCACATTTAGTCTTTTTCACAATATATCTAATCGGCTTCGTGGAAAAAATTATTGGCTATTTTCTATCGGCCTACTTTTAAGACTAGCTTGAGATCGCTGACGACTATAGGGAAAATATAGAATTGCGATTACATTGTCAAAAAAGCCTCATCGCTGTGTCGGTATGCTTTAGAACGTGTTAGGCTTGTGTAAGAATCACTCGCAAAGCGAAATTATCGGTACCTGTAAAAGCATCTCTATATATTACATGGAAATGCTACAGGGTTTGGTAGTCGTGAAGAGCCGATTGAGAGGGCGCATTTTGTACATCTTGCATTAGGAACAGCATCTCGTGAATGATAGATTGCACGCAATAAGAATTAATTCTATTCTAAGAAGCAGCAGTTCCAATCGAATGTAGGCTCCTAAAGATATCGGGGCTGGATCTGGTGGTCAGATATCGTACTCTCGAAGCTTAAAGGAAATGGACTATTTTAGTCATGTGCCCCATGAATTTCAAAGCTGGATGTCATAGTGGCATCGTAGCGTAAGGTCATCAAGTTGCGTTGGTAAGTAACTTTATAACTCAGTGAGCTCCAGGCTCAACTTGTCACTTTAGATACACGGCCTTAAATATACTCGATCGTTTAGCTAATAGTCGGTATGGCGGCTAGAGGTTCATGCAACAGCCTATGCCTACCCGTGTTTGCCCAACTATCAGTAGCAAGCACGGGAACAGCTCTTCAAATAGAGACTGGGGCAGCCTAGTAGCCCAAAGTTCCAACGATCGTAATAAAGTTTAAGACGTATCACATGAGTTTCTAGGTGGGCCAACATAGTTCAAAAAGGTCGATAGTGTATGTAGACCCATCGCTTTTTTAATCGTGGTAAGTCCAGAAAAACCCTGCTTCCTTTTGTTCTCAACTTTTGCGGTATTCTTATAGTGCTTAGCTATGCTATTTTCTTTTCAATAAAAAAAGTTTTTTCACTTTAATTTAAATATTCTTCTGTTTTATTTTTTTGTGGATGCCATCGCATCCCTTGTTTGGCTGTAAATGTTGAAGTGGGTTTTCAAGGTCATTAATTTGTTTTCTTGAACTAGGAAACCTAAATTCGACATCTGAGAAAATGATGCTTTTCCGCCCCCTATCTCAAAAACATTTGTGTTTTTGAATGCTTGATTAGCTTCTCATTTATGTGTTTGACTCGGACCACATCTAATGCATCTGTAGGTTTAATCACACTGTCACGATCGCGCCTTCGTCAAAGACTTTTTAAAGGCATGTCACTAACAAAAAATAGACGGGGTGTACACTTAAAGCGTACTAATTGCTGGGAGGCCCGACAATAAAAGCTCGAGTGTATTGCTAGTCATATCCAAGCAACACAATCACCGAAGACACAAATGACTACAGGTTGTACTCACAAAAGCTTAGCATAGACGCCTTATGAAGTGGTCACCAGTCGGGCTTTCTTTATATTGCTTCTGTCGCTAGCGGGTATTGCTTAAATAAGATGTATATTGACATCATGAATTTACGTGCCAAGCATATTGATTAATAAATCTCACGACTCAATACCCACCAAATGAAATAGATTAAAAGTGTGTAGATAGCTCGTAATCTGATTGTTGTGAACTTCAAGAATCGAATCAGTTCATTCGCAGATACTGCAGCAATTTAGCATTCTCGAACTATTTCACCAACTCTTTTTAAGTATAGATGATGTTCACTAGAATCATCTTATCGTCAGCTAGCTTCAAATCATATTAATAGTAAATCGTAGTGAGCTACTCCTCTCATTATTAGAAAAGATGAGTCTGACGAGACCGACATCCTTTACAAAATCAATCATGTTGTCCATCGTGTCTAATCACCTCACCATTTTCTCTTCCCACGCACATCTCCAAAAAAATTTGATTGAAAAACTGATGATTTTATCTACAAATTTCTTTGAAATTGTCTGCACACTGGGTCCTGCTTTACAATATATTATTTCTCTAATCGCTCGCGCATACTTGAAAATTATGACCCTTATGACGTCTGCATGAAACGTCAGCTCTCAAAAGTCAAACGCTTTGCTCGGCTTGCTTCTAGCAGCTGACCAAACAGTAAGCGCCATCTTAAGAACTCCTACTTCGACAAGTTCTAGTCAATCAATTAAAGCTTTAGCGATAAGTTTGGCAGGGCTCGCGCAAGACGTTATGAAGCTATACTGCCTAATCCGGCTACGCCGCAATAAAACGATTTCCTACTCTATCAGTGAAGAGTCGCATTTGGAACCCTGGTTGCACCTTGTCAAGCCTTGTCCACTTTATAACTTTGTACTGGCGTCTCATGTTTTTGAGGCAAAGCTTTGTTTAACCTTACTAAAACCTTGTAGCAAGGTCGACAATCCTTGTTAAACCTAGCTGCTTCGAACACTAAAGACGTAGCACTTTCAAGCAAAGGGATCTGATACCGAGCATTTAAATTTAATCTCCTTCCATAATCGTAAGACGCAGCAAGTATCGAGACAATGCTTTCGCGTTTTTACCTTCTTTGTCTCTCTCTCACGCAAAAAGAAAGATCACCATTTTAATTTACATCTTGCATGCACTTAAAAGTCGATACTTTTTCGTTTTGCTTCAAAGGTATGTAGTGTGGTAACAAAATGTCATGGGTCATCAGATTATACCAGTGCCCGAACATCATGTCTTGCAATCGTGTGGCGCTAGTCAAGTTTCGAGCAATTTTGTTTGTGACCTGCGTAGCCAGTTCGGCTCTGTTGAACAGAGAACTTGATTCTGTCTAACACAAAGTCTTTGCTTATCCTTGTTGATAATTATTTACAGCTTTAATCACGGTGTAAAGTCAGACACGATTTTAAAGCTTAATGTTCAAAAGAGCGAAGATATGGCTCGGGCTTCTTTCAACACTAGCTTGGTGCAAAGCAAAACGTTGCAGTGTCTTTTAAATCAAATTCTTCTTCCTGCTTTAATCACCACGATGTTATACGATAACAAATACAAGCAGTGGGTGTGGCAAGCTAACTCAACTTCTCCGTTAAAAGTGAAGAGCTCTGATCTGGCCTTCAGGATCTTGTATTCGAGGTTATCATTCGACAATGTAAGATTTTTATGGGTCAATGTACCTTAGTACTGTGTAACACTGAAACAAGATTGTTTTTTCTTCTTCTCATCCCTGTTAGCCGCATAAAAGATCATAACGTGACAGTACACAGTTAAACTAGTTGAAAAGCACCCTGGCTTTTACTTTTCGGGCACCGTGTAGATTTTCTGGCGTTGCCTGACTTTGGATGATTTTTGCTGGATGTGTCAAAAACTTTGGCACGAGCAGAGGTGACTTAGGACAATTCAGCGACTACTTTTAGCACTTTCTCTTGTCTTTTCCAATATTAAACAGCTCGACCTTAACATGCTCAATATATGCAAAAGTGTCCGGGTGAAATTTGGCTGACACAAAACACTTCGGTAAAGTAGTGTGTCCAGCTTTTGACCCGGTGTCTTAGGTCAAAGAGCTGAAACGTCACGCTCACCTTATTATCTGCAAAAAAGCCAATCTATCGGCTTTTATCTATTGCATTGACCGGATTAAAATTAACTTTGAGGTTTTAAAAGCTAGGTATAGCGTTCAGTACATATTCTATTAAAAAGGCTTCATTTTTAACATGATAACGTAATAGGCAAATACTGCTTGAGCATTATGTACGCTGATGCTACACAAATTTTGCCAGTTTGACGATCACCCCGTTTATTTTCGGAACAGTCTTTATTTAGACAGTAAAATGAAGCCTTACACAGCTTGAAATCAGGTGATCACACTTTTTACCAGAGAAAGATGTGTAGTCTCGGCCTGCTCAATACCTATCCGAAAAAAACGAGTATTATTATATTGTTATACGAGCACTCAAACAGATTTTTTGGAGCTAATAGTCAAACAAGTCTGTTAGCAGCATGTTTAACACCGCCATCACCTGTATAAAGTTTTAGTCAATCTTTTTTTTAGTGTAAATTGTTTTCAGCTGAGTCAGTTTATTGCCGATCAGCTTTGATCAGAATTGGCGATTGATCATAGTGAAAAACGTTTACTATAACTTGACCCTCTTGTACGGTCAAATCAAGGCTTAGACTCTTAAGTTGACCAGTCATGTTGATAATGCTTTCTATCTACACCACCATTAGTCCTTTTATCAACAATTCGAAAAAACAACTAGGGGTTGCTGGCGTGATTACAGCAGCAGCTGAAGTGGTAATATTATTGGTGTGTACCTGTCGTACACCAAGAGCCATTATCTTTTGTCAACTCTCAACACCATTTTCGATCGACTAAAATTTAACCCAATGGGAGAGGGATCAATGCTACCCAACACTTTAATACAAATAATCGACTTGCTTGAATCGTCTAACATCGGCCAAATGAGCTTCCAAACAAGTTATTTGTTTCGGCTTTCAGCGATGTCTTTGCACCAAAACTGGCTGCGAGTGGCTACTACTTGCTGCTGGGAGTGCGGAATGCAGAGTGACCGTCAGGCAAATCTGATAATATAATGCGCCGCCTTTTCTGGCATCAGCTAATCACTATGAAAATATGTTTTGCAAACATAAACTGTATCGGTTCGAATCCGATATTTCCAAATGAAATATATAAAATATAAAAAACTTTTATGTACTTACTGTAAATATAAATAACTTAATTTAGTTATTTTATTATAAAATATAGTGAATAAATGGATATTAATTATAATATAAAATTAAATTTATTTATATAAATTTATATATATATAAATAAATTTAATTTTATATTATAATTAATATCCATTTATTCACTATATTTTATAATAAAAAATATAGTGACACCTAATATGTATTGGGACCGGCAAAATGCCAAGCCAGGCGCTAAAAAGAAGTATCGAGCAAGAAATAGGGTCCTTCGTAATCTCTTTTGGCGTAGCGCTAATAACTTGCGAAGCGCTTGTTGCTTCGATTACACATCGCGAAGGCTTCTCGTCAGCTACGCTGGAGTTGAAGCAACGGCTCTCAAGGGTTTAAATTAGCAAAAAAAAATCACAAAAGGCTGTTGAAGCCTGTAAAAGTGTCAAATCTTCACAAGAGGGCTTTACGTGGAAGTATCACCTAATTTTTGGTCGAAGAGCGCGGGGGGAAGGATACTCTCCGCACATTAGATAAAAGGTTTTCTTTCGGGGTATACTCTGTTAGTTAGGACACAGCTGCTTTTAGACAGCCCTGGATCTTTGAAGTTCTAAAAGAAATGATTTTTTCTTTATGTTTCATAGACGAATCAACCGCTGCATGTCTCACAATGTATTTGAAAAGGGCTGGTAAGTCGCTTCTTCTAATAGTAAGCTCCAGCCTCGACCGGTCATTTAAACTGCGCTGACAATATATTACTTGTCAGTGTACGTCAGGCTCAGCTCGTCACTCAGTTTTTGCATTGTAGTAATTACACGGTGGCTTTAGGCACTATCAGCCACTTACGGCCATCCTCACTCGCCTTACAAACAGATTAAGGTGTGAGAACGATGGTTTGAAATGTTGTTGGGCACCACAGCAGTCTTAAATAGCAGGAATCGTAATGCTTAGTATACGTCTCGCGTAAACTGCTAGGATCGTCGACATCGCTCAAAAGTATGGTCGGTGTATGCCTCTCTATGTCTTTTTAATTGGTGAAAGCTATGATGAAGAATAAGTTTATGTGATCATATCTACTGAGCTTACTTCCTTGATCGAAAGGTTTTTAAATTTAGCGATGTGATATCTCTTTTGCTAGAAAAAGAGTTGATCAACTCATGTTTCCCGAAAGCTGGTTTGATTTTCTTTGGACAAATGCAATTACAACTCTTGCTCTGCTTCCACATTTTTCGACTTTTGAAGAAATGATTTTGACATTAGGCTAGTCTCAAATAAGAGACCTAGAAGGTCACCTACTTAAATGAATCATTTGTGCTTTTCAGATGTAAGCAGGACTCAAGGCATTTCGGACCACTTACACGAAAAGTGACAAATTCGTGTAAGTAAAATCCGCATTGTTTGGTGCAAACTAAACCTGTTGGCCCACACGCACATTATTGACCCTTTTCGTGGAGCCATCTGCAAGAGAATGACATCAAAGAGCAATTTTTAAGCTTGTGTATGAGCGTGTGCAAAAAGTGCAGCAGTATAACTTCTTATTCGACATCATTGTGCCCAGAAGGCCATGGTATTTGATTTACGTAGCCACAAAAGACCTTAGTGTTTGCTTCCAAATTGTGCCGAATAGAACAAGTATCAACATCGTTTCTTTTGCTTAAGTGTCACATGACTAGCGTTGCCAAGAGCGTCTGGTAGGCGGAGGACGAAGTCGAGGCATATAAATTGTTAGCAGCCCCTTATACTTGCAGACTCGACGTGTGAGCCGTAACTTTGATCTCCTGTCAGCTGCCGCAGATCCTTGCAAAACTGACATTTGCACACTGTGAGTCCACCAATATGTTGAGAAGATTCAAAAACCTTTTTTTCAATGACAACGAGTTAAAGCCTTCTTTGCCTCTTTAAGTTTATTGTACTTATGATCTTTGTCGCTAAAAAAACTGCTTAGGCTAGATCAACGAAATTTACTCTTTAGTAAGTAGATAGCCAACTTACTCTAGCGATGAAGCTACGAATGCGTGCGAAGATTAAGCACTCCACTTTTACATATTTACCTGCAATGAGAAACAGCACCAAGGGTTTTATTTGGGACTCGTTTTGCACGCCTGGTGAATTCATCTGTCAATAGATCTATTAGCTCTGCTGATATGGGCCACTTCATGATTTGGTCTGTACGATATCGCGTCGGCAAGAACAATGAGTCTGCCAGACCTATATTTAGCGCGTAAATTATATTTGCGAAAAATAGTGCCATTTTTCGAGGTCATAGAAGCGTACTTATCTCCGCTCGAAAAGATTTATGGTCACGAAGGGATGAAAACCAAGAAGATTCACTCGAAGTATCACCTGAGCGTACTTCATGGCATATTGTAGCCAGGATGTTTCATTTGGAAGCTATAAAGTACTCATACTTAAGCGATATGACCCATCTTAATCGAGTTGTAGTAACGCACAACCATTGGCGTAGTTAGAAGTGTCGCAAATTGACGCCACCCAATTTTGGTGCGATAAAAAAGACAGAGCAGGTGTTTGCCAAAGGCGTTTTGGTTGATGTTAGTATTAGCAACTCACCACCTATTGTTCTAGACTTTACAAAAGTTTTGCAGAACTGCGTTGCCAGCACTATGCTGATTAAAGTATTTGGCTAGGCTCGATCACTTGCATAAAATTTTCGAGTCACGCCGACCAACTTTCACTTTTTTGAGGTCTGTTGAACCCTATGGCTTACAAAGCAGCCGACGAATTTAATTTCCTCCACCGCAAAAGGTCCTAATAACCTCAAAAATTCGCCTCTTAAAGCCTAGCTGGGTGCCTATAGTCGACTGATCTTCAAAGCGAGATGCTGTTAAAATGTGTCGCGGCGAAAGCGAAACAACTGCGACTTGTTGTCGCTAGGGCATTTACAGCCCTTGCAGCATCATTTAGCTTACCGCCAGTAAAGGACATATCCGGTTAGTTCAGATTTGATAGTAGCCAGTTACATAAACATCGCGCACTATACAACGTGCGCTGAGATCTATGTCAAGTGAATTGTTCTTCCATAGATTGGGCGTTTTATCGAGAAGTGCTGTATTGTTAAATCAATCATTAGCATGAACTAGTCACCACATTTGTTCGGCTTTATAACATAGAAAGTCGATATTGAGTGCAGGAATTTCGACTGCTGTACTTTGTCGTTTCAGCAAATAAGGCATTAATAAGCTCACACAGCTCTCATGGCAATGGGCATTGCAATTCTTTGTACCTGGTACGAGGTCAATTTCTCGTCTCTGTCATGGTACTGTAAAGTGGTGTGTTACATGGAGTGTGGACACTATACTGGACGACGCGTAGTTAACACCAACTACAAAGCAACTAGAATAATAGATAAAATCTTCGAAAACACCTATAAATCTCGCATTGATTCAAGATGTCTTCACTGACGACCAACACGGATATCGCGACATAGTTCTCTGTAGAAGCCGAAACAGAGTACACTGCAATCTTCAAAGATTCTGCAAACATTGCATGCGTAGTTCGAGCCTTGTGCGCGAAAAAGTTCAACAAAAGCGAGCGCGCGTAGTTGGAGTGTATACGTGTGGGTGCCCACGAAGTAGTGCTCACGAAGTAGAGCCGCATAGTGCTTGTAGAGGACAAGATCACAAGCGAGCTACACATCGCATATTCCAATAGTACAAACTTCGAATCGCGAGCAAAACGCGAGCGGTTAGTCAATGAGTCACTCACTGAACAAATTTAAATTCTGCCACTTCGGTTCTTTCTTTACTACTAAGTCCACGACCCCGGATTATCAAGATTTTTCAAGCGATTCTCAAATACCATTTTCGGTCAAGCTCAGCAGTTCAGAAATCATCTTTGGAAACAGTTGATATGATTTCCTGTTATTCAAAAAGTCTAACAAGTCCGTTCGCACCGATGCATCATCATTCGCATCATAGAGCTAACAGAGTTATCTTATCGTCGACCAGCTCCGGAGAATATTGGCGACTAAGCATAGTGCAATGTAAGCTCCTTACGAATTGATGTGTCGTCGCCGTACTTCGCCAGTACTGAAGTAAAAGTGTGCTCCTTTCCTTCGTCCAGATCAAGCCGTTAAAGAAAACTATTACGTATCATCATACGATTTAGCCAGTCTCGAAACAGTAAAGCCTCCAGTCGTTTAGCATCGTCCAGGTTTTCTGGCGCCTCTACGACAAGTGTGATCAGCTGGACGTCAGAGAAGTATTTCTCAACGCCGAACCTGGAACCCTGGATGATGTTTGCTGTATATGTCAAAGAACTTGGCACAACTAGAGATGAAACGCGAGCTTTTAGAGCCAGAAAACAACAACCCAACGGCTTCTTCGGGCGTTTTTTTTTCGTTCACCCAGTGTTAAAATTGCTCCACCTCAACGAGCTCAGCAGAAGCAAGAGTGTGCGGGACCAACTTGGCTTCGTCAATCATTTTCACCACAGCTTTGTCGCCATACAGAGTATAGAGTAACGCAAACAAGCTCATCTGTGTAACAGGATTATGCTCGTTATACGAGTGGACATGACCATCAAGCAGAGAAAACACATCACCGTGATTCAAATTAAGCGTTGAAGGCACAACAAACGCTGTCTTGTGCTTCAAAACCTCGACAAATCCATCGAATTTATCCAAAAGTGGAGCAAAAGTAGATCTCGAAGCTTCGTTCACTCCAAGCAGCTCCTCAAGCGCTTTACGAGTCATCACATTATTGAATTAGTGTGAAAACAGCACAGCTTCCAGCCGTTTAGCATCATCTGAGTATTTCGAGGGTGCTTCGACGACAATTTTTGCCACCATGGCGTCTGAAACAGCCTTTTCAATAACGCAATCGGATCGAACGATGAGTCTGGGTAAAGCTTGTAGAAATTATCAAAAAACTCGACCAGTTTGTGGACCAGAGATGGACTTTTAGACCCAGACTCCGACAGATCAACAACTTTGACTGAGGATTTCTTAGCACCTTCCCAGAACTTAAATTGCTCGGCCTAAACAAGCTCGGCAGAAGCAAGAGTATCCGGGTTCAACTTGGCTTCGTCGATCATTTTGACCATAGTTTTATCACCATAAATTCTGTGGAGTAACGCAAACAAGCTTACGTGTGTTGCAGGATTATGCTCGTTATACGAGCGGACGTGATCTTCATACAGAGACAACAAATTGCCGTGGTTCAGGATCTTGTCAGCGGGAGTAAAAGGTACAACAAGCTCTGTCTTTTGCCTCAATTTCTCGACATATCCATTAAATTTATTCAGAAGTTGAGCAAAAGTAGGCTCCTTGACTTCATTAAGCCCAAGCAGCTCTTCAAGTGCTTCACGAGTCAGTAAATTGTTAAACCAGTGTGTGAACAGCACAGCTTCGAGCCGTTTGGCATCGTCCGAGCTTTTCTACGTTGCGTCTAGGAGAAATGTGGCCAGCTCGTGATTCGAAAAGTGCTTTTTCAATAACTTGATTGGGTCGAATGAAGGTTTTGGGTGGTACTTGCAGAAAATGCCCCAATATTTTATCCATTTGTAGATATAATGCAAGCTTTTGGTATTGAAATCCATCAGCCCATAGATATCAATTATAAAAATTTCTCCCTTTTTACCCAAAAAAGAATTTGTTCAGACTCAAGATGCTTGGCAACCTCTAGAGTTTTTGGATACGACTTAGCTTTGTCAATCATGGCAAACA
>RCHQ01000412.1:0-24550 GCA_003676415.1 Plasmopara muralis
TACAGATACCATCCCGACTCTGGTCTCTGGTACTGACCGTATTTGAGGTTAACTTGACTGGCGATGTATTTGCCTTGAACTGTTGATCGTCCGGTAGTTTTTGGCGATCCATGGTATGCGCCATCTCGTGCGCTAACGAAAATGCCAGATAAAACTTCAGCAATTTCCTTCTTGAACTTGCATCCAACGCTCGACCAAACAAACCTTTTTTGAAGCCAGACTTCGACCTTGCTCGGTGTTGCCGCCGACAGATTGCCCTGGTAAAAATTGTTTACAATAATATCTGGAGCAAGGGCCTCAACCTCGCACTTCTCGGGCTCAACATCGCGTGCTATTCGAGCTGGCATATAGCAGGCTTGCAAATGAATTCGGTTCGCGAAAGTAACGATTTTATTAATCCATCTTTGGAGGTATCAAGAAGCGGAAACTGAGGAGGCTTCATTAGCGCGTACTTTTCAAAGTGCAACACGAAACAGTAAAAAGAGATATTGAGAATTACGTTCGAGAAGGAAAAGTGCTAAAGCGGTTGCGTCAGCACACGGGATGGCGCGTGTCAAGGCTCAACAAAAAATACCGGACGATCAACGGCGCAAGCCGAATACATCGCCAGACATGTATAATATTAGATACGGACAATACTAGAGACTGGCCTTGGGATGGTGTCTGGAGCGCAATGCGTTTGGCGGCATCCTTATCTCTCTGCGCAACAAGCATGCACAATGGAACTCCATTACGAAAACGAAAGTGACTGGGCTAATGTTGGGAGCAGTTGAAGAACTGCAACTTCTTGACACTACCAAGATACTCGAGATGTGGGATCAAGCAAATTTTACGTCATTTAAATCGATTTTGGCCGTACGCAATTACAAACCTTCCAAGAATGAAATCGCCAAAAAACAGAGCGCGCATGTGGACACGGTGGTATCAGAGAACCTTTTTTTCACCGCATACCAACTGATACCGAACGAGTGTGTTGGACGAAAAAAAGATGGCGATTTTTACGTGGTTCGGGCCGATTTGTAGCAACTGACGATGATTATGTGACGGATGTCTTGATTGGACCCTTAATCTCAATCAGTTCTATCAACATTGCTTCCTAGAGCAATCACTTCATTTGACGATGACGAGCCAATCGAAATGTCAGCGTTAGGGATGCCAGCCTTTCGTTGGCCACTCTTCCAGAGAACATGCTCCGCACATCCTACGCGCTTTATCCTCACGATCGTCTCTATTTCGTCTTTTTTCCACTTCATAACCTGTAAATTAAGCGTCCGAGTTCCTCCCTGAGCAAGCTTTGATTCTTCGCCAACAATCAAGTTTGTGATCTGCAGCACGCGGTCACAAATGAGCTGCGGCCCCGGGTAGTAAGCCCCCCATAAGACCGCACGGGTAAATGCTTCGTAAGCTCTATGAGCACATCTCATATGCCACTGATTCGTCTTCTCGGCGAGCGATTCGGTCACGCCACATGTACAGCGTCACAATTACACACTGAGCTCCAATTGCTAGTGTGTCCTCATTTGTGGACCAAGATCATACAACCTCAAATACCGTTTACCAGAGTTCTGTAGTGCCTGAAATATCATGCTCTTGCAAGTCTTTGCTTCAGCTTGCAGAACATTCTTTTTAATCGATCGTGGATATAAAGCAGGCAGCGCGTATCCTCTCGTTCACCATGTTCGTGCTAGAGCACATATGCCAATTTAAAAAGTAGATACTGCAGCAGACGTGCCGCGGCACCCGTGTCAAAGAGATTGATAATGTATAGTCTTTTAGCCACAAGATATTCCTGTCACTTCTGTGCTAGACCTTCTCGGAGTCACAAAACACATCATTTAGCATCTACAGCTTCCCACGTAGATACTCTTAGTGGGCAGAGAAAATCTGCGTAAGATACGTAAGTTACATGTACGATCGGTAGCTGTGATGTTCTCAGTCCAAGTCGATCATGCGAAAGTGACATCATCATCTACGTCACCTTCTCCTCCGTATCCACCCACAGATGCGATGCTTTCTCGATCATCTCATACGTTCTTTGGACGTTGCCACCTGCCACAATGCATACTTTAGACCTATAATCTCCGTGCCATATGGATGACGCGGACCCATCTCATCATCTTCTACACCCACCACATCAGTTCCTCCATTAAGCGCGTGCTTTTGTCGCAAAACGCTCGCCCACTTGTTCTGGGCCCCAATGCCACACTCTTCTCCGATTATGTACTTATCTTGAGCTGTTTGTTCTTTTCAAATACTTGTGAGTTGTTGTCAAGTGGTCGAAACGTATACTTTGCGTTGAAAGGTTTTTTCTCGCTTCGCTTAAACTGCAAAAGTACTTGAACGCATTATTCAGGAGCGGTCGGCGTAATCTAATAAGCGCATCGGACTGTGAATCATCAAATTCTTAAATCTTTCTCCTTATTACTTCTGTCCGCGTTGTCCGTGTTTTTGCCAACACACGATCGCTTCATCAGCAGTTATACGAGCGCTTTGGCCTTGACAAAGCACTTAGAGAGCGCCTTGAAATCGGCGCTGAATTTTAAGTGAAAATAAATCAATCGTTATCTGACGTAAAAGCGTCCAACGCTATTACACATAACAACACTTTTCGATGCTTCCTGGAGGCAGCAGTCGACCTTGCAGCTCGACAGGCTAAAGCGTAAATCATAAAGAAGGCATCGGATGTGACAACGGAGCTAAAGCGATGGCGCAAGAAGCAACGTAATCGCTTGTGGTAAAGATAAAAGGAAGAGATACAACTCGCACTTGCGGCGTTGACACACCGCTGCAGATCATTCCGCAAGACTATCGGCCAAGGATTTACAATGAAAAATGGCTTTTTATAATAAGGAGGCCTTTACGAATAGTGCTTTTTGATAAAATATGTACTGGTTTGTATAGTGAGGTATACCGAAGTGATTTCATTACCACATCAGTTATCTTCTTGCATATCTTTTCTGTGCAAGGTGCTGCGTTAAGCCGTCACACCTGAAAGCACTTTGTGATCCATCCAAGGCCTACACAATATAAAAGGTTTGAAATAATAAGAGCACATTCTCGCAGTTGTTGGATGCGCACTTCGCACCGTTTAAAAGATCTTTTGGCATCCATGTACGATTGCATTTGCAGCCACTCTGGAGCGCGTCATGGCGCTCGAGCGCTAAGATCAAAGACTATGTTTAAGCACCCAAGCAGCAAAAGCTCAGATAACCCGGTAGTAGCGTCTACTGTGGGATCTAAAACGGTCCGGCTTGAACCTCCTCCTTTTTGAGGAAAAAAAAAGCCCGAGAACTTCTTTTTCAACCTAAAAGATACAGCATGGTAACCAAATCGGGTGCGTGTCGCGGTCGCACTCTCTTACCTAGAGAACTGGCAGCACTTATCCATAATTCCACCTGATCTTAGTGTTTGGGATCGTAATAGCACATGAAGAGATCTGAGAGTAGCTTCCTTTCGGCGAAAGCAGGAAATTAAAAAAGCGTGAGTAAATGAGGTAATTGATAATTGACTTAAAGAATGGTGAGTGTTTGATTGTTTCCGTGACGCCAGTTATCGCAAACTTGCGATGATAAGCGCTAAGACGCTGTACGAGCACAGATACGTCTATTGTATCATTCTCGACGTGCACAGATGCAATAAAGCACAACAAAACGTACATTTTCTTCAGTATAGCGCTGAGACCCTGTACTAGACTTATAAGTAAAAAGCACAGCCAAAAATGTGTGGCATACCTATTTCTGCGTGGAAGACCTATTGCAATTTATTTATTTTCAAAGTTGTTACTTTGACTCTCGACAAAAAAATTCGAGTTCTGCCAGCACTCATATGCAAGTATGGTAGGCGTAATCTTAATGAATATCATCATATATTAAAAGAGATGATGGCCATCATTAAAGAGGCGCCATTTGCTGAACAAGTCATGGCGACCGTGTTCATATAATCAGTTTTCTTTCACTCTTTGCAGGAAGCAAGGACAGAAAAGAGTGTCACGATCATAGAAATTGTTGCTTTGTAGAACTTGCTGCAACAATTTCTATGGGTTTATAGTGTCTCTCTAAAATAAGCACAAACACAGACAGGCTCGGTTCTCCGAAATGCATGGATGGGCCTTTTTTTGCGCTGCAAGATGGATTTTTTGAGTCCGCTATATCGGGGCCAGCATAAATGGAGGCGAGCATCTATACAAATCAATTTATGCTTTTTGGCTGTGATAAATAGCGGGCACATTATCGATGCCTGTTCCAAAAAGGGACGACAATGCAACCTTCATTTCGCACATTACCAGTATAGGGTCGCTAACAGAAACCGCACTCTCAGAATCAGGAAACGCTAGTCACCAGTAAGGACGGGGTGATCTTTTAAGAAGAGCTTGGCGTTTATAATGGGTGTGTGGTTGACACACACGCCGTATGTCCTTATTGCTCGAGAGCTTTGCAGCTCTCGTGGAGAAAAGTAGCAGCTAAACAACAATTCAAGTCTCAATAGACGCTTGCGCGCAGCGGAGAAAGGTTGCGGTCAGCCAAAAATTGTCGGGCTAACTTTAAAAGAAAGAGCAGCCGAAAAAGCTAGTTTTGGTTTGACTGGGTATTGAGAGGGTTCTTGATGTTATAGTATTAAGGCAGACCTGGCTATGAATTTTGACGATTTATAGCAGTTAAGAGTAACTTTCCTCGCTTAACGTGAATGAGCTTGAGTGAGCTTGGTTGGGAATAGCGATTGTTGGGGTAAGACCATAAATAACAGCCACCTAAAAATGCGAGGCAAAACGCTGGCCTGTCATTATTTCACTCATCTTGTCTCTACAGCTCCTTTGAAGAAAAGGTTGGGAGGGCATACGTCCCAATTATGATGGTAGCCACCTTACCGATGGTAGACATGACGACGTCATTTAGCCAATTTAAGCTTCTCTAGCAGCACCAGCTATCAAAGACGCTCTAGGTAGCGTTCAATTATGAGAAAAAATAGCTGCTTGTGTGAGTTGGACAAAGTCTCCAGCTGAGTGTGATAAAGATCTACAAAAGCGAGTAACATTGATCCGCGGGGCACAGCGAATTACATTGCTCAATACGTGCATAACGTAGCACCACCGAATTTTTAAAAAACTAATTCTGGCAAACAGGGAGCGTAAATTAGCAAGACATAGTGGGCACCACACTGAGCAGCGAAGTAGTACGAAGAGCAGGCATTATGGCTTCGCAACCAGAGAGCAAGGATGCAATGCGAAATCGTCAGTAACGATCCTAGGCTGATAAGAGCCTTTATACGCAATTTTTGACACATCACCTTGTTGTCGTACCACGGCAGGTGCGTTTCGATTACAGGCAATACTTGAGATGCCAGAGTAATTGTACTTAGAAAACTATAAAGCTACTGACTTCCTGACTACTTCAAAGGCAGAAACCCACAAAGAGGTGGTGTGCCGAAAGATGGGATTGCAAGTGTATGTTCTGTTTCGAACGTCGATGGATTGCTTAACCCTCGTCGACAGCATACGTTGCGCATGGGCTCTGAGATCTTGAGCGTTCATTTTAAAAAAGTCAAACTTGATCTCTAAAGATTTGTCATCAAAACTTTACCAAATAGAGGAGTGAAACACAGCATCGGCCTCAAGCCAGGGATTAAGCACTATGTCAACAGATATTGGGTGTTGTCTGACACTAGCGCTGTGTAAGCTTACCAATGCTTTGTGCACCAAGAAAGCAATGTATAACATGGTGCGGGAGTAAAAAAAACGCACTCGTCAGCACATCTCTGTGCTCAGAAACCTAATGGAAAATGGCGGCATATGGCAAGCTGAACAGTACAACGGTATCTGCACAAGCACCCGTATAAAGAAAGACATTGTGCCTAACAACATCATGTCCAAATGTACGCGGTATATTGCTTTGAAATAAGTAGATGACTACAAATAATTCTATTGGGAGAAGTTGGACATATTCCTGATGGTAGTTAGTGCAATTAGAGGCATATGGTGGATGTAGTTAGTAATACCACATAGACTAATTACCCTCCAATCATCCGATCACACATCCGCCTTGATCATTACGCGTGAATGCACTTTGATAATGTATTCGCACAAAGCTACAGTAAAGGTACTGAGATCGCACGATTACAAAGTTTGTCATACTAGCTAATAGTGTTTCCATTCTGTGTGACATAACTCATGGCATGTTGTACACATTAATTAGAAGGCAGTATGGTATTAGCGAAAAGCAATGCATGGTCCAATGACCATTTTTATAATGTATATTAGTTAAAACTTGTATGCTTACTTGTATTTGTCGGATTTTTCTACTACAGGGGCACAGGTCACAAGTGAAAATGTTAGATCTCCTCGATAAAAGCTTCACGACAAATACAGTCGGATCTGCGACTTGCATCGGCTCTGAGTACCAACTGAAGAGCGGGGATCAAAAAGCTAAGCAATGGCTACGGTAGCGTAATAGCACTCGCAGTTGAACTGCCCGAAGCTGTTTAGACTGATTTGCTCAGGGAATAGAGTACTATTCTCATTTGATATCGAGGATGTAAGACAGGCTGAATGCGCTGATTGACCTGCTTGATCTCAAGGGGATATATCATCGCATCTGGTTGCCCAGAAGTCAGTGCGTGTTAGATTGAGCTCTCCAGCACTCTGATGACGAATGTTTAGCTAACGATGACGATACATCTGCGTCGATGACGCCTGCACATAAGTCAAATTCAAAATTTAAGGTGAGTGTGAAGATTTCGTATGGAAGAAAGGAATCAATATTCTGTACTTGTCAAAGAGGTTAAATCAGAGTGATGCTCACCTTGTTGTGGACGGAGCGGTAGAGAGTGATTGGCCATATCAAAGCTTGCTAAAGGAAATGCAAAAATAAACTTGAATGAAAAAAATCTCTATCTAAGGTAGAAGCTATCAACTAAAAACTATCACTCAAGACGAAGTGAAGCGCCAACTGGCAACAGCATTCCGCCACTCAGCTGTACATACCAGATGCGGTTCTCCCTTTCTGCAACATGCCAGGGTACATGAAGAATTAGTATAATTTGGTCGAAGGTTACGAACTCTGCTAATTGTGACAGCCAGTAACTTTCTTTGACGACAGTAATATTTTCTTATAGACGGACTTGCACACGGCGCGGCGCTTAAGGAGGTGCTTAATAGTTACCACGTATCCTTCCAAAAGATCATCACAGTGCCATTGAGTGCAGGTTTTTACAGGTGAAATGGATAAGACCCATAAAAAAGGCTGGTTTCTGGCTGTTTTAATTGTATAGGGTCCTCTGGCTCTCATGGATCGCGCCTATGCTGATGAGAAAGAAATAGAACTTTGACGCTTTCGTCAATGCCCAATTTGCGATGATGCTCGCCATGTGGAGCCCCGAGCAGGCCAAAGTTGAAGAAATCGAATACCAGTCGCTCACTGGTTATCCACTTTGCTGCAAAAAAGCCGCATCAGCTACTAGGCGTCGAGCCGTCCACTGGTACGAAAAATAAGCTGATTAGAGACTCAAAGAGAATATGAAGGTTGATAGGCTTAAGCCCTTGAAAAATTGTCTGATCGTGATTATAAGCCTACGCTGTTGGCGGTTGAGGTAGCTGTGAAGGGTATCTCTTTGCTGCTTACGGTTTCAGCAAAGCAATGGAGTATCCTTAACCCTACCAAGTCGTCGAGCTAATACAGTTGTTGCTCTACAGTCAAAGGAAGTTAGCCATATGCTGAGACTCTATGAGCACACTAACGTGAGACTGTGACTGTATCGAGGATTGTGATGGATCAAGATGTAACGCATCATGACTTTGTAGCGTCGAGCGCTGTTTGGACTCAAAAGACTTAAGAAGATCCCGGGTATGACGTTGCTTGAGTACATAATCCCTGAGTTGATTGGAAAACAGTGCCGCGGCTTGTTCCTAGCTGAGCGTTGACGATGTATGAACTCAGTCTTGCCATGAAGCTAAAGCGCTATTCAAGCGTATACTGAACCAAGCTGGTTAATGTGTTGGATATCGTCGTGTTGGAAATGGTCCCGTAAGTAACTGAGCCATACAAGCTGGAAGCATCCTTTGTTGAATGTTGTCGATGCCGTGGTCTTTTGATAATAGTAGTAAGGACGATGTTCTGTAGATGCGCGTCGAGTGAGACTAAGCAGCGTTCGCTCTGTATAAGTTGGCCATATCAAGAAAGTGACTCTGACAATGTACGCAGAAGCTATGCTGTCAGCTTTATAAGCCTTGAAGCTCTACTATGGACATCTTTTCCAAATAAAGCTGACAGAATAGGTTTCGGGCAAATTTTAACATCTATCATGTAAATGTATCTTCTATATGGGTGTGTAGCCGAGCTCTATCGTCTTTTTTGACGGGTCTACCTCCGCCCGAATTAAGGCTGTTTGATGCGAGCCATGAGCTTCTGTCTTATACTCGATGAGATCGACGGTCTTTTTGTTATTTACAATGTCGGCACGATTGTACATTGACGCACTGACGTCTACATTGACATTTAAGTAAAAGCTCCGCTTTCCAAAGCCCCCACGCTGCGATAAACATCGCTCCACGTGCATTGAAGGGCAGCATCAGATGTCCCAATCTCAAGACGTCAATGTTACATTTGACAAAGACTGTTACACGCGCCAATTCTGGCTTCAATAGGTCAAGATCGATCGCTTTGGGGTGCCACATCCAGTTTTGCTGTAAGTGGCACGCTGCTCTAAGCGGACACCAAGAGGTGTGGTCAAAATATCGCGCTTAAAATGAGGTGCTATTTTAAAGTATGCTTTCGTTAAGTTCAGAATATACCCAATTCATTCGTGAGGTGTACAAATTGTGCGTTACTATGCACTGCAACACATTTCTCACCTTATGCACGGAATGACCGAATGCTTCTTTTTTCTTGCGAAGCTCAATATGGGAAAAGTTGGATATAGGAATGCGAAATGATTAGTGTGAAATCATGAGCTGACTCTTGTCAAACTGTGACCATGTCGATATTAATTCGTGGCCTGTACAAGTGAAATGACATGTGCTTAAAACTACTAGAATCCTGGAGGGCTTAAAGCTTGAGAAATTGGACAGAAAATTGTCGGTGGCATTAGAGGCACGACTATGTTGGCTCTCGTTTGAATCCGAATTTGATTTTTAGTACTGGTCAAGTGGTGCAATAACTGAGTTTCTAAGACCTAAGCATACTTACGACACACCGCTTGGCAATCACCTCAGTCGGGTGAAACTAAAATTTATGGCCTAAGCTGTACGAAAAACATGTTTCGCATGCGAAGCTTTACAGTGTGCGAGATGCTTGTCAAAAAAGGCTGCACCAAAAGCGATTATGCAACTTTTATTGAGTTTGCGGTATAAGTTTAATGCTCGTCCTGCCAAACGCCTCGGTAAGCAATAATGGTATTATAGTATCAGATGAAGGAATAGACAAAAAAGTTGAAGAACCAGTTGTGTTGAACACGGAAGACGATGTCAAATTAGCGCATCTCCTCGACCATGCTCTAAAGCTACAATAAATTTAAAAATCGACAGCCTAGGACTCAGATACCCGCCTTACGGGCTCTTTTCAAAAGAGTACTTTTAAGATTCTTGGCACCCGGCTAGGCCTGTCCAAAGCAAGCCAAATGCAGATCGACAATTAGACACAGGAAGATAATCGTGTCTTCAAAGACGTGCTACAAAGTGTGTTTACGGATACACTAAGGCGCTGGAGCTGTATATTCTCACTCGTCGAGATTGTACTAAGCAAAACCGCTTATGCCTTAAAACGCGACACAACACCTTACGTGAATGCGTTAGCCAATCTTTCAAATGTATTTTCAGTATAATATAGGGCTTGTCAGTGAAGTTATTCCCGAGCAGCTTGCTGTCTCTAACCCCACCACATTGCATAAGCAATTTGAAAAGTTTGTGCTGTTTTATTATGGCTGAATTAAGATGTTCAAAAAGGATTCCCTGTCCGACAGGGCAAGATTACCAAGCCAAAAAGATAAATTGATATTACTACGCGCCATAATATAGTGCAGTAAGTAAACTGGCCACGCGATGTGTGACACACGAGTTGCAAGTGTGGCTCGGGAAAACGTATGTGGTGGTGCCATACAATGGTTTCTCGGTTTGATGGTACAATCACAAGGCTCACAAGACGTTTCGAAAATCGTCTGGTTAAGCACTTCTCCCCTTCAACCGAGGTTGGCGGATCGTATTCCACCATGGCATTTGGTCTAATTAACTTGTATTAAAGTCTAACCATTGAAGTGCTTTACGAGCGATCATATCGTCACCTGCGGCATTGTCTTCCTGCTGTGTAGAAGTCGACAGTTGGAGATCGGCTCTTGTCCAAGGAATTAGTAATGCTACCTTTTTAAGACCCCATCAATGCACTTGGTACGGGCCACAAATTAGTCAGTTGGCCTAGGCTTTGTTATCATGAATAATCTTTGGACTCGTTTAATGTTGATAAAAACGACACAAGTTACTACAATGATGTCTGATAAACAGATTATTTTGATTGCAATATAAGTTGTATAAACTCAAGAAGTCCAAAACCTTGTTGAGGGAGAGTGAAGCGAAATTATACGAACCCAGTATGCGTCATGGTACTTCTTTATTGTACGATATATTTAAATGGTGTATCGAAGATAAAATGGATGATTTTAAGTACGGGGTAGCAAAACCGAAAAGCAGTACATGGTCTTGTGATTACGGCTTCTGACATATTGACAAGGATGAATATGCTAGATAGTAACTGTAAGTTGTTTACCCTGCGTAAGTTACACCGATAAGCTTCTATAAAATCAGTCTTCATGTAGGAATTTACAACCAACACATAGCAAAAATAACTCGTATAAGCTCCACTCATAGAACGAAGGCCAACGACCTGAGTCCGCGCTTCTTATAAGCAACTAGCTACGGCTTACTCGCTGCATAAAGGAGACCTGTTGGCTCTGGAAACTCATTTAGACCACAAATTAAAAACTGCAAGGCCATAAGAGCTAAGAAAACAACTCTTCCGTCAACATATGTGTCTAAGCGGCAAAAATATTTGAGTCCCTCGCTGCTTTATAAATATCCAAGGGGCTTAAGCGGACCCAAAAAACCAAAAGCCGCTTTGGCGTGGCCTTAGCCACATTTCTCTGTTTATTTAAAAAGAATCAGATCTGAACAGCACAAAACCTCATCTATTAAGTACAACTAGGTGCTGAAAAAGCCAACACAAGGAAGCTTTGGTATGCATTGAGAAACGCACCTATTCTGGCTTTGCCAAAGAAGACTAAGGCGTTTAATGTCATTCGTGACGTTTCCTATAATCCCATTGATTGAGCGCTACTATGCAACCTGACGAGGACGGCCATAACCGATCCAGCCTAGGCAGCTCTGCCCAATGTACTATACAAGGCATTACTAGTCATGAAGTACATACTGGTAAAGCTCTGAGTGAATCATCGAAATTTGAGCTCATTGAAGTCTTCTAGACCTTGAATTCATGAGGACGGCGATGAAGACGCCCCACTTGTCCCAAGAAATAGCAAGATGGTTGTCATAATTTGTGAAGTATTACGTCCGGGGGCTCCTATACAGGACAATCGCGTCCAAAACGCTATGGCATAAAAATAACGCACTAGTAAATAGTCATGTTGTTTGTTCCCTAATTGTACTGGCTGTTAAAGGGGTCAAGTGCACCATGTTGTTCGGGTGGCATGCAAATGCAAACGATGCTCGCACTCCGGTAAGCCAAGGATAAACTTTAGATATTTAAATTTTCAGTGGTCCACGTTAAATACAAACCGTGTTAGCTCCAATGTGCTTGTCGACGCCCATACTAGCATCTGATGACGAACGAAGTCGTCAGGTGTGCCAAGTTAGAGACCTCGGTGCGACTCATTGTCCCAGAAAAGATGCAAATGTCATGTGTCTAGTTCTCTGACAGCGATTGCAACTGCACCAATATGAGTTGACAGACGGTCTGCTCTACTGTAGGGTGAATCTAAAAAATCCGATTTGATTTGTTGGTTTGTGCCAGTAGTGTCATAGACATGTACTTGCAAAGATATATATTGCTTCAATCAGTGGTCATTTGGGCTGAGAAAACGCTCTTCTTGGTCGCCATCACTTCACATGTACAAGCGAGTGCTTAAATATATTGGATTTATTCTGACCTGCCAGAGGGTCAAGCTTGCGGCTTCCATGGCGGCTACTTAATAGTACCAGCGGAATTAGTATAGCAAAGACTAAAAGCCATCTTGTCATTTCTTGGAACTAGTGGGCGTATTGGCCGCCATTCACATAGTCTAATTTTTTTTAAGGATCTTAAGTCCAAACGATGCACTCGGAGCTTTATGAGTGCGGACTTCAAGGCAAAAATTGCCTTGTCTAGTTCCATTGGACAACCCCGATCTGCCTGAACAAAACCGAGATGGCTCGCTTATAGCCGTCCTCGTCGATTTGTAGTAGCGCACAATCGACGGCTGTCGAAAACCTTGAAAATGACGCTTGACGGAACAGTTGCCTGTTCAAAGTTTTCTGAATGCCATCAAAGTATAGTGGTGCTGTCTCTCCTGCCTCACTTAACATCATTTCTTATTTTCAAAACCGCATAGTCAGCAGATAAATAATATACAGGGATTTCAAAGGCCTCTGCTGGCCAGACCTAATTACCGATCGAATCTTCATGAGATTGTGCCGAGCCACACAAACGATAATGAAGCATAAAGGATATTGGTAGTCATGACCAAATGTTTTGACACATTGGCTAAATGGGCCACCAGAGCCACCGTATCTCCTTCAGATCGAGTATGGACGAAGACATCGTCAAAGCACGTTCGGCAAATGCCCGTATCGGTCAAAACGATTGGGTTTCTATCTACAAAAGTTGCATGAGTGGTTGTTTGCTATAATAAAATCCCACAGGAATATATGTCCAATTCTCTTTTTTGAAACTGATAAACGCATTTTACCTAATCTCGTGCAATGTACACCTACACTCTTACCTTTTGCTAAGCAACATGTACTTCCTAAATTTGTGCAGATATCGTGGCACTGTTCAAATTACTATGAGGGTACTGTAGTCGTCGTTTTTGATTACAAAAAGTTGTGTGACGAGATGGCCTCGATGAAATCGCATTGCTCTCGTGGTCTTCTTGCTACAGTTTTTCTACCTGAATCAAAACTTGTCATTGGAGTAAGAAACACCACCCTATGACACTTTTGACCTTTAATCCGTCAAAAGCCCAGAAGATTCATATTCTTCAACAATTCTGGCGGTCCTTCTACATCAAGCGCACCTTTCGCGATACAACATATGCGGTAGTGGCGCTCATCTTCTTTGTCGGATACATGTTCCGTCATCGTAGTTATTGTGTTTGACCGATGTCTTGGTGTACACGACCTGATAATTGGCAAGCTGTAGCGCTAAACGCCTCAATCATAGTCGCTAAGGCATGCACTGATGCACCCGTTGGAAAGCTTGAGGTTTCGCTTGTCTAGATTCCAGGCTTCGAAAGCGCAGTAGCATCGCTCCGCGAGCAAGTCGCCCCCTTCAAAGCAGAGGCTTTTCTTTTATACCTAGTATCGAAATTCAGCCCTCGAAGCTCAAAATGGAGATGAGTCCACATCCTGTGAGTTAAACTTCTGTGGCTGTGCCTCCGAATGACCCGGCACAAACGCTCCGAGGGTTTCCTGGCCCGATACATAATATGGCCTTAATTAGCCAGCATCGAATATTGAATGTGCTCGCGCGTTTTTAAAAATATCAAGTGCATCGTTTAGGTATGACTTGTAATGGTCCATGAAAGCGTGGGCAAAGTCAATCTTAATGCAATGAAATGCTCAAACCTTTGACAGAGTACGTTTCTGGAATTTTGTTGTCTGTGTTTGATGTACAGCTTTTGGCGCAGGTATAACTTTGCACCATCTAAGAAAAATGCGACTTTCTAGCCTTTGGACATCTCAAATTTGTGTGCTAATATGTCAGCATGTCTTTGATTTGATGCACAAAAAATAATTTGTTGCTATTTCAATTGTGACGTATGTCACCGCTAAACCAATAGTTATCATAATACAGCGAGACGCCTTCTGAGATCGTGTACCCCATCTTTGCTGGAAAATTGTTAAAGTTGGCTTCGGCTCGTACTGACAACGCCATCGATTCGTAGAATCTGCTTGCATGCTTTTCCCGTGCTTGAAAGGTTTCACTGCTTCATTTCTTATGTTGAAGACGTCACATCGTATAGTTTTCATATCTTTCTGGCTGTAGTCCGTGTCGCCCTCATATTATATAAACTAATTGCAAATTATGATGCAACAAGTCGATCAAGGTTGATCAGGTCAGCTATCCATGATCACGCTCTGCCACCCCGATAATTTACCGTAGTTAATCAAGTCAATAATTTAACTCTAAGGGCATCACAGACCTGTTTTTGCCTCCAATTTCCTTTATAAAGAGCTTAAAAAAAGACTTCAAGTCTGTTCGCTTAACTTTATAAAGTCAGCATTCTAATCATCAGATCACGAACTCATAATTTCGTTAGCAATGATAAGTACTTAAACCTACTGACACTCAAACTTTAAAGCCAGGTGAATCATTGCCTAATCGTCAGCATATATTGCATCGAAAGCAGTTAGGTGGGTAAAATGCTTATGTGTATGCTATTTGGACTGGCTCGAAGTGATAATTTGTCTTTGCGTATCCTTCAACTCGGACCCCTTTAATCATTATAGAATATAGCAAATGGTTGAAGCAAAAGTACTTGATTAGCTAGAACGCACATAGATGCGCGACATGGTAATAATTAAGCATCATTCCTAACAAAAATAAAGTCGTTCAGAGCCTTAAACTCTTCTTCTAGCTTATATATATCTAATCTATGTTAAAAGGCGATGTTAGTTGTACCTTTTGGCTCACAACACATTGCAAGATGCGCTTTTGTGCTAGCCCGCTAGCTAGCGGTCAGTGCTTATCATAGCTACGCGTTTCTCGTTTAAACAAAGCAAACATGCTCCCAATTTTGTTTGTGGGTAATTCGACCAGTGATTTTTTGATATCGGAGGTGAACACGAAGATTAACATATTATGATGAACAAAACGTAGATTAAGATTTTGTCAACATTTACAATACGAGTTCGTTAAAAAGAGAGTATACAACGTTACGTGCAGCTTTCGTTTTTGCTATATATCATTAATGCATGTGTGATGTCTTTACACTATTCGCACGAAGGCCTTTTCTCTCGCACAAATTTGCGTACAACATACGAGCTAAATTAAAATGCATTTTAAACGATGGATGCTAAGCAAGAAGTCTCAACCAATAGCTCTCTTTCTTATTTGTAGTTCCCTACACCCGTCACAAATGAATGATTTTGTCAGTAAGCACGAGAACCGGCCAATCGAGATAAAAATGATCGGCCTACGACAAATCGTTGGGTTAGCAAGCCTACTTAACGACGGCAAATAATCGTGTATGATGACAAATAAAAGCTTGAGACAGAAAGCTCAATCAGGCATGCTTGTCAGCTTATTTAATGGAACGAGAATGTTCACATATCGGCAAACCGACATTGTGTGTAGTACGCGATACAATACGATTTTGTTTAACATTGTCAAAATAGCAATTAAGCCCGCCTTATTGTGCATAGAGCAACAGAGAATGGTTTGAACGCTTTGGAGACTAGTGAAAAAATACGAGAAGATGCCACTCGAAAACCACATGCAAAAGAGCCATCAGTTGGCCTATCACCACTCATCGAGCTAGCATCTTGGTAGATAAGCCGGCTCAACGACGGTGTTATGAAAGTACAAAGCTCGTGAAAAACGTCAAATAGTCAACTGAAGCCAAGAAGTGAATCTCTTTACTCAAAGAGCTTCGCACGATCTCTGGCAAAAGCTTCGCTCTCAGAGAGTCAGGAGGCGTTGGTCATCAGTGGAGAAAGGGCTCTTAACTAGGGAATAAACTGAGTCTTATAATGGATGAGTGACAAAACCCCCTGTAAACTTAGCCACTGAGAGCTTGACCGCTCTTTATGGATAGACTAGGCACAAATTTGCCTTAAAAAGTCTCTGTTTTGAACGCCACAATGCCGGCGGCGTTACGCATATTTTTTCCTCGAGCACAGACGCCAACTAATGAGCTGCATCTCCTAGATTTTGAGAGCTTTGAGCCGCATATATACTTTAAAAATTAGTATCATAGCCTTCGATAGTTCTGCTCACAACGCCTACTACAACTTCGGGTCGGTGGAACGTAATTTGACACTTCAAAATTAGAGTACAAAGCAATTTTTTATCGAGATCGTTCAGATGATCACTAAAGCGGCTTAATTTTTCAGTGATTGTGTGCGCGTGACGTCTATACTCTCTCACCAAAGAGGCTCGGTACGGGTGAATGCTAAGCACTCAGCTTTCACTACTTAACGTGAGTTTTTGTGTCCTAGGAACGCCTAAAGAACACTAAAGAGCAACATTCCTTTCGGCGAACTTTGAGTTTTGCTAGCGTGCTATTTCCTTCCTACAAGCAAGAGAGGCGCTAACTTTGTTAATATTTTAATACATAATATTTGATTACGGGAGCTTCACTCCTTAGAAAGTTTCGGTAATTGTGCTGATTGATGACCTTATGATAGTCCCACCTTAAGCATAAGCATAAAGAGTGCAGTTAGCAACGATAACGAAGCAATTTAATTCGCTTTTTAAGCGTACTTGGTACAATCACAGACAGGATCACTTTAATACGAAAAAGCGGTTTATCGGTTAAGAGAATGGTGCTTCGGCCCGCTGACTCGGACAGAAAAACCAATGAGCTTAAGCATCGCCGAGCACCATAGATCTCGCTGCTTTCACTGCAGCCCATAATCCTTGCTAACCCGAAGGGGGTATTTTCTTATAAAATCAGCAAGTCTTATACGGTGCACATACGCCGGATACAAACTATACTTAGATCCAGCTCGAATTATTTGCGAGATAGAGCAATTCATATTCCTCGCATAGGTATAGGATTGACTGCAAGTCTTGTCAGGCTTGAAATGGTCACAAAGCATCTTGCGTGCAGGAGCAAATGCGTTCTGCTGCTGAACATCTGTTCACAATTCTCGGTCTAAAGTGTTTGAAGTGTGCATCAGACCGTTATTGTGTTTATACAGTATGTTTGATTACAGGCTTTTTGTCTCATACTTAACCGAAGACTCAAAATGACTTTTGTGCCTTTTAAATATGCTTGTGGAATATATGCTTGTGGAATACTTAACAAATAATTCAGTGTAATTACTGATTGAAAGCCTGTGGACACCATTCTAAAAAATTGACATAAATGCTCGACTTATATAAAAACTTGTTACATTGCGACACTTGTGGTAAGTGAGCGAAGGCCAGTGATTCAAATCTTTCACTCGAAAGATGACAATCCTCGTGAAGGACGATACGAATGCATCGACAATAACTTTTTAAAAACGGTGAATGCGCCGTAGGTGGTTGTACTACTTTTGAAGTTTTTACCGTATATAGTAAACACTGTGTCCAATGATGTATGTTGAAGTACTTGCACCGACATGTTCGGCTTTCGTTTTTGGCCGTCTTCAATTGAACGCTTATGTTTTGTGTGTTAAAAGTACACTAACATTTGTTTGAATACAACCATAGATGGGAGAGATAGATTTATTTCTCATAACCCTTGTGTGGCTGGACATTATGGAAATGTTTGTGCGGAAACCAAATCAACACCGGTATGTCTAAAGGATTTAAATTTACTAGAGAAAGGATATATCTATAGGCAGAAGTGACTTTGAAAGTATTCGTGCGCACAAAAAGTGCAATATTCGACACAGTGTTGATTAGCATCCAGACATAAAAGCATCATCAGCTTCCGCGCCAAATACGCTGCAAGTTCTCAGGGCAACGTACATCAACTTTCGTATTCCTGACAAACAAAGTACACCCAAGTGTCAACATTGCAACAGTATCGGATTTATTTTTTGCTGCCACTTAAGCTGGGTCAATCGTGGTGACTAAAATCGAGTAAATTTTGAAGATTAGAAAAAGCAAAAGCAAACCGACAAGTGGCATTGAGTTGCTCGTGGAAAGCATAAGCATGAAGTACTATTGCCATTCTTGAGAGCTCAGAAACTTCTCAAAGTACCAAGGAAGGAATACAGTCACGATGGTGGGGTTTTTTATTTTACGGCTTTTTATTCGAGAAGATCCTAAGACATCGCTTGAATTTGCGACGTCGTAGGGGCGCACATGATCAGTATAAATTTTTCTGACGATTGTGGATCGAATCAGGTGACCACTTCAATGCTCCGCAAAAGTTTGGTTGGCAAATGTAAAGATGACACAGTCGGTGTGAAAATCAGCTCGTCGGAGTGTCATACACAACAATATTACTGCTGGCACACATGTGTGGCCCCTTCGTCACAATCCGGAGATACAACAAACGGATCTCGGCAGCAATCCAAAAGCTTGAGAGAGAGCAACCAGCGCATATTGTCCGAGGAAAGCGACCTACACCTTCCATTAAAGCAACATATCGCGATGTTTTGACGTTTCGCGGAAGCATTCGGATGATCGACGATAACATTACGCATAGAGTTGTGCTACTTATATTATCAATCTGTGTTCCTTGGCATAACGGCTTAATTGCTAGCTTACTAGCTTCTATTTTTTCAATCACACTATTGTAGTCGTCCTTCTTCAACGACATTTTACTGGTGCGGTGATTTATTTGCATTGTTAGCCTAGCTACTTATTGGAACGAATATATATCATTTATTGAACCCAATTCGTTGCAAAAAATGCTTTGAGGCTAAAAGCTCGGGCTAATGTTCTTAATCTGGTCTTGACGCCGGTCATCCGTGCATCAATCCAGCGAAAAAAAAATAATCATAAGTGTGAGCTCCACGTACTGCAACGCAGCATACAACACTTGTCCGCTTCAATCTAACGAAAGCAGAGGACGAATAAACGCTGCGGACACTAATGTGCATACAATCGTCGCTCCTCGTTTCCCAGTAGAATACTTGCGAAATCCTCCACGCAGCGACTTCGCTTTTTAGCCGTGCCAGTACACATCAGTTCCTTTCTTTCTTTGTCGAATAATTCACCAAGCGAAAAAAGTCCTCGGTCTGTCTATTTCGTTGTTTTCTGATTTACACAAAATAGTATAAGCCAACGCATCCCGTTCTCTAGGGTTGTTGCAGGCGTGACTGACTCTGTTTTCCATTGCCTTTAGACGAAGTGGACGTCTTTCGAGCCAGACACGAATGCGTTGACTTCTTCGAACGCTCGTTTTTTTCTTGGCGCAATATTTGGAGTAGCAACTGGTGGCTACCGTGGTGATCGATTAGAACGCGCCAGCATGTTATAGCTAGCAGTCATCCCGCTAATTGTGGCTTAAAATTTAATATAGGTTGCTTATGGAGAGCGCACCGGGCTACTCGAACGATATTTACTTGGTGCAGTTTTTAATTTTTTTATGCAATCGTATCCTATATCTGGCTGAAGTAAGCGCTGTGCACGAACGCGGACCAGTAATATGTGCACAGATGCTCTTAGAGGGATCTGCTAAATAGTTCTAGGAGAGATCTAAGTCAACAAAGTCTTGCCTTAAACTTCACGGAATGGAATGCCCTAGCATTTTCTGGTGCGGCTCCTGCTTTGTTGCTGCTACTTCTTGCACAAAGCTGCGGGACTCACCTACGTGGCTTATTATTCGTTTCGACGACAGGGATGCTGCTTTATAAATTGTTCGACCGTTACGATAGATCAAGAAGGATGGTATTTTCCACGCCAAGATACAAGCAGCAACGGAGCTGTGAGCGTTCTTCTGAGCGATTCCATCCACGACTGCCTACGCTTGAAACAAAGGCTTCGAGGGACGCCTCCGAACATTTCCTTTATCTTGACGGTATTTCGGGTAGCCTTTGATAATGGCGAAGAAGAGCTGGTTGCTATGGCTATTGAGGCTGCGGTAGATGCTACTTGTCAAGAACTAGACTGATAGGAATGGTTCTGAAAGCTACCACAGATAAAGAAAAAAGTGATATCAATATGTCTCGTTATTGGTTTGTCGGCCCATTTATGGGTTGGTAATTATTCGACTAATTCACCGACTACTGGGCAGATACAAATCGGTCAATTTTCTCGAAGCACGTAGCAATCGCCGTATTTCATTCGTCCAACACACTCGTTCGGTTTCAGTTGTTACGGGGTAAACAGTTTTCGTTTCGATTCCACCGTGTCCACGTGTGCGCTTTCTTTTTTGGCGATTTCGTTCTTCGAAACCTTGTAATTGCGTACAGCCACGCACGATGTAAATGACGTAAAATGCGTTTGGTTTCACATCTCGAGTATCTTGGTAGTGTCAAGAAGTTGCAGTCCTTTAGCTCTTGCCAACAAGAGCTTATTCACTTTTGCTTATTTTTCATAGAACCCATTGTATTTGCTTATTGCGCAGAGAGATGAGGATGCCGCCAAACGCATTGCGCACCGGATACCATCCCGACTCTGGTCTCTGGTATTGTCCGTATTCGATTTCATACTTATCCGGCGATGTATTTGCCTTGCACTGTTGATTGTCCGGTGTCTTATGGCGAACCATGACATGCGCCATCTCGTGCGCTAACGCAAACGCCAGATAAAAATTCAGCAATTTTCTTTCTTGAACTTGACCAGGTGCCGCCCTCCTTCCGTGCCGTTCTTGCGGTGCATCAAACAATATTACTCGATCAAACAAACGACTTTGAAGCCAGATTTCGACCTTGCTCGGTGTTGCCGCCGATAAATTGCCCTGGCAAAAATTCTTTACAATAATTTCTGGAGCAATGGCCTCCACCTCTTCTTTCTCGAGCTCAACATCGTCTGCTATTTAAATAAGAGTTCCGCGGGCGCGCGAGAAAAGGTGGTTTGCAAACCCAACAATTTCCTTCAATCCGTCTTCGTAAGTATAAAGGAGCGGGTATTGCGGTGGCTCCATTAGCGCGTACTATTCAATGTGCAACACGAAATAAGAAGCAACCGTTAGCCTGTGACAATCGATTATGTAGTAAAAAAAGATAGAGTCGAGAATTACGTTCAAGTAGGGATATTGCTGAAGCGGTTGCGTCAGCACACGGGATGGCGCGTCGCCAAAAAATACCGGACGATCAAAGGCATAAGGCGAACACATCGCCAGTCAAATGCAATATCAGATACGTACTGGAGCACAATGCGTTTGGCGGCATCCTCATCTCACTGCGCAATAAGCACGCACAATGGAGTCCCCTTACGAAAACGAAAGTGATTAAGCTAATGTTGGAAACAGTTGAAGGACTACAACTTCTTGACACTACCAAGATACTCGAGATTTGGAACCAAACACATTTTACGTCATTTAAATCGTGCGTGGCTGTACGCAATTACAAGCTTTCGAAGAATGAAGTCGCCAAAAAAGAGAGCGCGCACTTGAACACGGTGGTATCAGAAAGATTTTTTTACCGCATACTAACTGATACCGAATGAGTGTGTTGGACGAATAAAAGATGCCGATTGCTACGTGCTTCGTGCCGATTTGTAGCTGCTGAGTAGTCAATTTATCAGTCTTATAAACACTAAACCATACAGAGCCGATAGCCATGTCTTATTGTTTGTCACAAGCTAATTTAAGTGCTGGCTGCAGCATAGTCGAAGCCCACGAAGCCAATTCTGTTGCTATCGTCTCCATATATCTTCTGCAAGGAGTCGCTTTTACGTCCACAAATGTCGCTTTACTTGATTCGACATGGGATAAGTTTTCTTGAGACACTCGACTTCAACAAAATAACGCATTTCTCTTCGCTGCTTATATTCACCACAACCGACGACGGTCATTTGAGAATTGCCTTGATCGGATTCTTAATCTTAATCAGTTTTACAGAAATTGCTTCCTAGAGCAACCAGTTCGAACTGTCAGCGTTAGGGATGCCAGCCTTTCGTTGGCCACTTTTCAGGGAACATACATCGCACAGTCTACGCGCGAATCAAAATATTTTTTTCACCGCATATCAACTGATACCGAACGAGTGTATTGGACGAATAAAAGATGGCGATTGCAACGTGCTCGTGCCGATTTGTAGCTGCTCTGTAGTCATCATTACATCAGTCTCACAAACATTAACCTAATACTGAGTCGACAGCCATGTCGGCTTTCATTATTGTTTGTCACAAGCTAATTTTAGTGCTGGCTGCAGCATAGTCGAAGCCTATGAAGCCAATGTTGTTTTGCTATCGTCTCCATTAATCTTCTACAAGGAGCCGCTTTAACGTGAGCAGCTTTTTTGAAATATGGCGTGGTAGTGTACAGCAATATTCTTGCGCTACAGGCAGTGGCAGTGTCGCTTTCAAATTGCCGCTCAACGATGAGCGCAGCTTTACTATAAGTGTCTTTCTATATGATTGAAGGTTCAACATCGTGTGAAGCCATCCAAATGCTTCAGCAGTCGCGGTGGCAGCGACTACTGTTTGAATACGAGCATCAGCTACAAAGACACGAAGAACGGGATCGAGCTGACGAGTGTAAAGCATCGGAAGGACAAGGGCCACTTGCGAATGGTTTTTGGCGTACAGAAGAGCGCCTTCGAGCACTTTTGATGCGTGATAATCGAGAGTTTGGAGCAGTCTCAGAGGAGCTCCATGGTAGACTGTGGATGCTGGCATCAGGTGCCCACTTAGAAATGAGACAAAGCAAGGGCCAGTACGAGCGATTGGCTGCCTCAGAACTGGAGAATGTAGAGGCTAAACGACAAATTGATGCGGATCTGAAATGAACAGTTTCGGGAGAGGATAAAAAGGTGTGGACCGAAGAGAGATTGAGGATGATGCGGCGCGTATTAGTCGCTTTTTTTTATAATCCAGGTTTCGGGTATTGTCAGGGTCTGAATTATGTAGAGGCACGAAGCCTGCAATATTTGACCGTAGAAGAATCGTTTTACTTGCTCATTGCAATCATTCGACTTGTGCCTGATGACTACTACACGACCATGGTTTGTAATCCCGTTTGCATCTACAAATTATTCGATCGTCGGCTGTGCTGACACTTTGTGGTTGGTAGTGCGAAGCTCGGACTAGCGGTAAACCAACACGTATTTGCAGATCTTGTCCGTCTTCAGCACTCGGAGATTACCGAGCATTTGGTAGAGCTTGGTGGTTCTGGCATGGAGCTGTCGCTTGCATATACAGAGTAGTTTTTGACCCTCTTTGCTAGTCCATGTGCAAAAAGAGTCACGTTTCTGATCTGGGATGCTATTTTCCTCCATGGTGATGGGTAATTTTTGTACATAAAGGGAGAGTCGTCGTACTTAAAAATTAATTTGAGCCTTTTTGGTAGATTTTGTTCAAAGTAGCGCTGGCAATGCTTCAACAAGCAAGAAATTGACTTTTCGCGTGCAAAACGTATGGAGGTATGCTAAAACACTTGAATGATTAGAGTTTGCAAGTGTCCTTAATTTGCTGAATCATTAATGCGCTGTGTGTGCGATCTGCAGCTTGGTAGAGGGGAAGTCGATGCTTTGGCTTTACTGCGCATTTCGAAGAACCAAAATTGTGTCCTCCGCGGCCGAATTGAAGACTTTCGAGCTCACTACCGTCTACAGCTGGCGTCGGATATCGTCGCCTCGAGTGCTGAAGGTGAAGATTTTCAAAGCTCGACAATCGGACGGCGAAGCTCGGAGATGAGATCGGAGCCTCGGATGCGAATATTTGGTCGTAAAAAGCAAGGCATATTTCGCCACATGGACGAAATTCCTCCTCGCTTGGCAAGGTATTTGTACATCTATACGATTAAAGGATGAGATGAAGGCAAGCTGATTTGATTTGTGTGCATCTATAGAACGCTTGATCGAGCACTTACTGAGGAATACATGAAATAAGTTCGACGGGATAGTGAAGGTTTATCGTTAGGTCACAGGCGAAGGTCGAATGAATTTCAACGCTCGTCCGCCGAGAATATTGCATTACTTGAAGAACCGTCGCTATCGCGTTCGTTTTCAGACCCACTTCAGTCCCCTTCGAGCGTTGCGGGACAGCGTTTGCGTAAACACTCGAATGATAAAACATGCCGATATGCTGACCATGTCCCGATGCTGTTACACCATTCAATTAAACGTGAGACGATGAGGTTTCAAGAAGAATTTATTTTGAAGAAGTTAAGAATGTTGGTCACAATGGTAGTGGACGGCCTCTTCGTCGATCAAGTGATCAAAGCACACTGCCGAGAATCACCAACTCGTATGTCAACACAGTCTTTCACTATGGAGTTGCAGGAAGAGACCAGAAAAAATCAATTCAAACGATTTGCTTGACGAGAAAGATGGAAAGGAGGTAACACAAGGCGTGAGCTGACTGATAAAAAAGGTTCTGAAGTTTACCACCGATAAAGATTAAAAGCAATATCGATATGTCTCGTTATTGGTTTTTCGGCTCATTTATGGGTTGGTATTTACTCGACTAATTCTGGGCAGATACAAAACGGTCAATTTTCACGAAGCACGTAGCAATCGCCGTATTTCATTCGTCCAACACACTCGTTCGGCTTCAGTAGATACGGAGTAAACAGTTTTCTTTTTGAT
>RCHQ01000413.1:0-24522 GCA_003676415.1 Plasmopara muralis
TTTGGTGGGTACCCGACCGACCGTATTGCCGTGATCGGCTGTGGTGGAAGCTACACACTCATTGCGTGGGTTTGGGCTATTGTCTGGCAGTTTCCGCTAGATGTAATCAAATTCATGGTGAACTACATCTTAAACAAGAACACGTACGCGAACAAGGCGTTCACAGAGCGTATCAATGCGGGACACCCGTCTATGTTGCACTCCGTGGTGACAAACACACAACGCTCAATCCGCGCCAGCCGCACCGTGTAAGCAGTTGTGGATCTTGAACATATTCAATACTTTGTTGAAACTAGCGAAATGGCGGCGAACATGCGAGCATGTTCACTATTGCGCACGCAGTATAGCAGTTACTGTATATTAGAAGTAAGCTTTTCAAGAGAAAACAAACTCAATTTTACTATTCTTTGGTGCACAAACAGTACATAGTAAAATGCTGCAATAGTTACATCAGATGGTTTCTAACTAGACTATATTACACAACTTCCGTCTCGAAACCTTTCTGCGGGCCGTTACGAACTTTTTTACTTAAAGCTGGTTTGCGCATACACAAAATTTTGAAAAGAACCAAAATAATATAACAATGTCTTGCACCTTTTATATTTCTATACTAAATAATTAAATATTAGCTTTTAAATAACATTATAGCATTCTTTTATCAATTTTGAGTATCTTAAATGATATAAAATTGTTGGTGGTCAAGCTGTCAAGCTGCTATGACCCCAGACCCTTGCGACCCTCGAAAAAAAGAAGGAACTTTTTATCTTTTTGATCGGTGCGTTTAACAGTGAGACCAATTGCAGTGCTTCAGAGCACGAGGTTCACAAATTATGTAGGAAAGTTGCTTTCTTTCGTTTAAACTTTGTGTTTGGACAACCGCTCAAGTTTTAGAATTAGGCCCCTCAACATTATGGCTGATATGATGGTGACAATGAAAATTATCAGCCGCCAAATGGCCATCCAGACTTGCCTATTAACAAAGTGAAGTGTGCTTCAAAGAAGTGCGAAAACACCTCAAAGATCATATAAGAGTTGAAGTCCCGAGGATTGCAATACCGCTTAAGACGCTTCACATGAGCGTAGACACCACCTTGTGAAGATCGAAGGTGTACACCACCAAACCATGCTTTGCCAGAACCTTGAAGCTCAAAATTAAAGTGACAAGCTTACGCTTTTAGCGGCAGATTTGGTGTATCCAGTAGTACTGTATTTCATTTGATCACGAAACATTTAAATAATCTCTTTCATGCTTGTCGAGAAATTTCTTTTGTTTATCTTGGGTGAATGCATCGCCCTCTTCAATACGCGCAGTCGGATATTCACGAAGTAAAAAAAACCGTAAGAATATTGGTGACCCAGGAGGAAAAAGTTATTGGGTATCTTCCTCCCCTATCTGAAAGCCCTCATACTTCAAAGCGTAAGGAACGCTAAGTTTTTCTATAGAAACCGTGGATGCTTGTTGATTGCAAATCAAATTTAAGAAAGCCTTTGGGTCACAAATGTGGCACTACGTGCACATACTGCGCAATGGGTATTCTAGCACACAGTTGACTTTTTTTTCCGCTCAAATGTCTGTCTGTAAATGGTCTGCTATTGACATCATAAAGCAGATTTTTAGATAGCCGTTACAGCGTTTGCTACAAAGCAGCAGTGAACCGCGGGTCATAATCTGACACTATCGTGTCCGGAAGACCGAAACAATTCAAATACCGTATTTATAGTTTACTACTGGAACAGGTGCTAAATGCACCAAAATGCTTCCAAACGCCACAATAACCGAGTTGCCATAAAGCTTCGACAAGCAAAATAAAACGTCGAGATTGCGGATCATATAATCTGGCCCTACCAGAGCGCGTCGGCAAACACTTCCAGGCTAGTATCTAGCGCGGAAGTTATATTAAGCGAAAAATGACAAGCATTTTGTCATCATCTCAAACAGGAAAGCGAATTTATCGCTCTGGATGACCAAAATACCAAAATAAATGTTGATATAGGAACTGTGGTGTTAGTTGGTATTATATCTCCCCGGAGATGCATGGTCTGGATAGATCACAGGTGATTTAAAACCCGAAGGATGCACTCGGAACTTTACCAGTGCGTACTTTATGGCAGGTAAATACTTGTCATACCGGGTAATTTGTTAAGCAACTCAAGCAACCTGGACCAAAGCGAGATGACTAGCATGAATTCGGCCTCATTAAATTACAATACCGCACAGCAGATGGCATGGTGTGACGTGTCGCAAAAACGCTAAGTAGCTTTCACTCGTCCGACAAAGCCAGAACAGATGCCTGCTGAAGACTTTCTTGATACTACCAGAAGCAATCTGGATCTGGCTCTTCCAGCACTAATCATTTTACCTTATCAAGCGATCGGACAAATGATTTGCGAGATTTACATAGCCAGCACTGTACGTGCGCAAATATTAGATAGCTTTCGAAGTTATTGGTAGCGTAACGCAGGCTAAGCAAATAGATTTTTCAAATTTATCGGGTATGATCGACGCCCTTGGCCGCTTACAAAGCAGCCAACTTGTCTATAGCAATAATACATGAGTCGATGCTGGCATAAAGTTTACTATTTTATAATGACCTCAAAAGATTTCCTTAAGCAGCCTATATGAGCCTCTTGCATCGACTACTTTTCTTGCTGGGCAAAAGCCCGTAATGGTCGAAACAGTTGTGTAATCGAATGTTTAGATTTGCCTAGGCGTTTGACAGTCTTTGTAGCACCAATACCACTTCTATCGCATATCACTAGAAGTACTTACAGCCGTGGGGTACACCAGACTTCCTCGTATGGTGTTGATTAAAGTCATCTACCAAATTCAGTGCAATATTCGGCGTCTACCCGGACGTGCTGCTTAGCTGCACATCCTTCATTATGGAATGTTCATGCTGGGTTCGCTGCACTGCTCGGCTGATTGTAAAAACAAGTTTTCGTTTGGTATTCAAATACAATAGCTCCCTGACAAGTTGTGAGCTTTTGACTCCACATGTCTTTCTTCGTGAGACCACCCTGCTCTCGCCGTAGTGGTTATTACCTGGCAACACAGTACTTCGTGCCTGGCACGAGATCGATCTCATACCGCACTCCTCTCTACGGTAGAACTGACAATGGTGAATCTCTGGACAATACATTTAAATGTTTCTTTACACGACAATATACCGGACCGCGAGAGTCCATCCGGATCTTACGACATACGATTTTTGACCTAAAGAGTCTTCGTGACGGTAAAGTTATCGTCATTCTTTATCAGCTTTACGAACATCAAATCTTAAATATTTACAGTTTTTAGCTCAGGAGACGAAGTGGCCTCGGGCTAATTTAAGTTCAGTAATTCTGACAGCATAGGGAAGCGTCTTCTAAGGCAGCTCATCAACCGTGACATAGCGACCAATTACAGTGCCATTTATTCGTGTCTTTGTCGACTGTGGGGCACAAAGACTTTCTAATTCGTCTAGCGGGGCTATGTTGCCCGCTCTTAGTGTGACTTTGCTAATTATGTGCTATCCACTGTGTCGTGAGGATCAATATAATAGGCTTGGACTTTGCTACACGCACTTGGTAACCCACCTGTGAAAATGTGTTTCTCACATTTGTAGAGTTATCTTAAGCATTTTGGCAGCCGAAGCTGTCAGCGGAGATTGGTTGTCCACCTAGGTTCTAGAGACGTCGTCATGTTGGGGATCTTGAAAATAATACAGCTTTCGGTGCTTCCCATATTTATCTCGGGCGTATACTTGCCCAATTTTTGCACAACAGGGGTGGGAGCATGACAAAGCAAAAGACAACAGCTGACTGATCCATCTAGGACCGGTCATACCTGTCCATATCAAGGACAATTAGTAACCTTGTGCTGTTGAAATATTTACACGTCACAGTCACGTCTATTCTGACCAAAATAAAGTTGGGAGTCGAATCGAATTTTCTTTCTTGCACTTCGATTTGTTAGAGCACCGCAAAATCTATTCTGGCTGATACTTTTTAAGGCACGCGGATTTGCGCGACGCGCCAAAGTATATCAAGTCTCAAGATGGACTTTCATACCCGTGTACACTTGTACGTATAATCAGCTTGCTACCGATGCTGGCTCCGTCTTCAAGAGCTGTCAAGCTTTAGAGGTCAAATTGCCAATGTGTGTTTCAACCACACAGCACATACATGTTTGAAATCGAGCGCCTTGGTGACCCAGGTTTTCCCAAGTAGCTCATACTTCATAGCCCTTTGGTAAATTCGTCGTCCCCCTTTGGAACAGGCATGTATCATACACCTTTGCTAACCACGACGAGCAAGCACCAAATCCTGCTTTGCTCGCCAATGCCTAGGTCAAAAGGGACTGCCGAAAATTTTGATTGAGAGGATAAGGAGCTGCCCGTCTACGGCATTTCGGAAGACTGCGGCTTTCCTTTTTTATGGGGGTAATTTGAATCGCCTCTTCCATCGTTGCTGGCTTTGCTCTGAAGAGTTTGAGCGAGGAGGGCCTGCTTTAAAGTCATCCATGGACCTATTTGCCTTGACTTGTTCCCCCACAATTTGTCTCATTGCCTGCAGAAAAGAAAGCATACGCGATGACTCCAATGCTTTTCCTTCACGTAAGAAGTATCGGTACTTACGGCTAAGATAAAAAATTCGATCATGGCGACGACTCAGCGGCGCACTGTAGATTTGGTAGGAATAAAGGCCATGCTGAAGCCTTTGAAAGCAAAAAAACACGCAATACGACACATACCATCGTCCAGAAATGCGCGGGCCCGGATTCGAATTAGGGATATCACCGCCAAAAGGTGAGGTACTGACCACTATACTACACACGTGCAACCTGAACTCAAAAACACTTCGGTGGAGGTTGGTGCTTAGCATTTTGCCCGGTCTTGCAGAAAAAAGAGTGCAAGGTGATAATTCGTGACCAGGACTACCTAAGTTTGGCCATTTTTCACTTTTATAATCGGAAAGAAAAGAATTTGGCTATTCTATCCTTCAAGGTGAAAAATAATAAGCTACACCGGCTTGGACCCCATGCCATCGAGATAGCTCTTCATAATCGCCTTAGCTGGAGAACTCGCGGCATGACACGTTCCAGCTGCTGGTAGGAGAGAGGGCTACATTTGCAGCCGTTACCTCCAATTTGTAGATACCAGCAAATCTTCCTAGCAGTGCAGCTGCGCAACAATAGCTGCGGGAAGGTGGCTCTATTCGCTTGTAGTTTTTATTCGGGAGCGCACAGTACCTTGCACAGAGAAGCGTGCAGGAACTTTTACGTTCTTGCAGTGAACACCCCGCCACTATCCCCATAGTCAAGGTGTGCAATAGATTGCAGCTTCAAAACGAAATTCCAGTTTGATCTTGGCTCAGAATAAATGCTATCGGCATGCTTAATACACGCTAGTTGAATCTTTCTAGAAACATTCAACTTGCATGTGCGAGATCAACCTCAAGTGTGTACCCTCGGTCGCGCAAGATCTGCTGCACCTTATAAAGAAGGCGCAAGGACGAGGCGGGGGTAGCACTTTTAGACGCTTTCGAACCGTCAAGACCAGCGGTACTTTCATGTGAAAAGTATTGTGGCAAACAAACTAAATTTCCGGATGTGCTCAGACTATTAGAATCTCAAATTTGCTTAAAGTAATTATTTGGCAGCGCTGAGATTTTGGACGACACAAATAAGCCTACGAGCCCCGATTACCCGTTGTCGTTGTGCCCCATGCTCCGGACTCTCGTCCTTTACACTATTGGTGATTAAGGCCGACCGAAACAAAGGCGTTTTAATTGGCGCTTGGAGCTTTATCTATATTCCGCTTTGCAGTATTCGTACAAATGTTGTGGACAGAAATTAAAAGTAATGAACGCTTCGTATATAAGCCGCAGTCGTATGGACGTGTATTAATGTGTGCTAGGAGTAAATCCTTACCCAAGCTTGAAAGTTTTGCTCCCAACTCTTGGCTTGGCATTATGTCAAATTCGAAACGTCTCGAAGTTAAGCTGAATCCGACTCGTAGCCATAGGAAATAAGAGAAAGAAAGTGGTGAAAAGGAGACTTTGGAAATCAGTGTTTTTATTTAATTGATTAGGTCATCGTGGAATGACCCACTTTGGTCATAGTTATTTTGCAAACCAGCTTTTAGCATAAAGTCAACTATTGATGGATAACACTCAGCTTTCTCTTAATATATGCACATTAAGTCTTAAAAGAGACATGTAAGACGATGTACAAAACTGACCTTTTGTTGAAGAAGTCTGCTTCCTATTATGGGGCGTTTTCGGGTAGGTTTGGCGACCAAATTTACAAACGCAGTAGGGAAAGGGTCATGTGGCTTGCTTATCTTCTGGTATCGACGAAAGTCGGTCTTGTAAATCGGTACTACCCCTTCAATGTTGACCATGACGCCGAGCAGGATGCCCGTGTGCTTCAAGAACCGCGAGTAGATGCGACGTTTTGCGCAGTATCAATGAAGAAATCTTGTAAAAAACGCATTCTTCTAGCGCGATTGTACAGCGGCCTTAGTGCGCTTTTAGCGCTCAAACGAAGTCTTTTGAATCTCACTCTAAGCCGAAACACAAGTACGACTTGCAAACACCCTTAAATTTCCTAGCCCTTTAATCACAACGGATCAATAAGTGAACAAATTATGTAATTGAGTAAACCATCAGATCAAAAGCCGTCAACATTTTACAAAGTACTTTATATTTGAGAGCTCAAAAAGCGTTTGATCTTTTGGTGTTTAATACGAAGATTGCGCCTGTGATTATGACCACGACTACAAGGAAAGCTGCACCTGTGTTATGCGCCAGAGAGCCTCACGGTGGTGAGCGCGCACCTATCGTTCTCCCTCGGCCTCTGACGCGCAAACACCTTCGAATTCGATTAATAATAACGATAACAGACGCCGCGTGCTCTTCGGCTAATGCTCGTTTCGCTCTTTGCCCACCAGGGCTGCAAATAGCCCTTCGGTGCTTGAGAACGGTATCAGAGTAGCCTTTTTTATCGATATACATTTACAGGTGTTGGACTTGACGTTCGACTGCCGGCCATTCGAAAAGTCGTACCCCCAAAAAAGTATTCCCCCCAGGAGCAGAGATACTACCTGAAAGTCCTCGTTGATGAACTCACTAAAATTGCGGACCAAGAAGAAGACAACCCTCGGTATATCATTCAAGTAGACTCGTGGCTTTTGTTGCAAATTAGGCACCCTACTGGCAATTATACCAAATTGCACAATGATGTATCTCGAAGAAAGCCATGGTGAGTATAATTTCTGCCTGAATCGCGTAGTTAAATATGGAACACAAATCGAATTTCGGTAAGTTAAATATGGTATCTATTAGATGAGTCATAAATCAGCAACCTTTTGCACGGATCGCTTAAGCCCGGAGATAGTGAGCGGTTGCTCATCGGGAGATCTTATCTTTTGCTGCTCGCTTAGTATGGTCAAGGTGCTCCGTAATTCGACACGTTGACGCTGTTCACACGGCCACAGCTTTCTCCAACCTTCTGACGACATTGTTGTGCAACCTGTACGGCAATCGAACAAGCCAGAAGTGGCTTCAAAATAGCTTTGCAAAACGTTTACTTATCAACATAAAACTTTGCTGTACGCATTCTTTTGTCTGGAGTTTTCAAGGAATTCCTTACAAAATGTGCGGTTTGCTTTTACCAAATAAATTCAGCAAATTGGGTCAACGACAGACTTAAGTTGCCGCTGACGCCTTCGCCAAACATTTTTGCCGCAAATTTTGGACTCTTCTTGCTTACAAACGGCAAACTTTGCACAGCCTTGACTTGTGCGACCGGCACACGCTATATTTAAGCCAGTTAAAGGCGTTTGTTAGCAGAAAAGATAATTTGTTGGACACTCATTGAGTCAACCGATTCCCGTTCTAAATTTTCTAGTGCCATGTATGTATTATACCCTCTCCGAATCTTTTTTGTAAAGCAACCAATTTCATAGTTGATGATGCAATTGGGACTAGCAGCAAAAATTAGGTAATATATAAATTTGCTGGGTCGCACAACTTTGGAGTTACCTAGAGCCGGCCAAATCAAATTCGCACAAATTTCAATCGTTACTTTCAGAAACACGACGAGTACCTTCTTTCTCATTGAAAACCATCATATCTCTCTAGATAGGCTTCTCTTCAAGCGACTTGGTCTAACTAGAAAAGAAAAGTAATCATAACACTAAAGCTCACCAAAGCCATGACGGGGTCATACAGCCCCTCGTGCAAAGAAGGCGTGCAGGGATCTTCGATCTACAGTGATCCATTTCATATCCTCTTTGTTTGAGGGATCGATGCGTAAAGTAAAATACAGCTTGAAGACACATTACTTGATTAATCATATGAATAGCTTTTACCACTTTACATATCAGTATACGCACTAAGTGTTCAAATTCTGTACTTTATGCGGTGATACAATGATTTCGATATTTTCCAAATTATCTTCAAATACAAACTAGTAAAATCACCTACTCATAATTCATGAAGTGGTGCCTGTTGCGCAACGAGACCCACACTTTAGTTAAGGCTCTATTAGCGGGAAATTATTCTACCACAAAAACTTGGCGGTAAGTTACATCCTCATTCTCTTCTATCAGATGTGATGCAATACGAGAAGAATGAGTGTAATTTTTTGATATTGGATCAAATAAGAATAGTCGATAAGGTCAAAACGGTAGCTGAGCAGGCAAAAAAGAAAGCTGTCGGATGGTCGGGTCATTTTGCAATGTCAAAGCTAGGTTGCTTCGGGTTTCACAGGTGCCACTCCACCAAAGGCGGTCCTTGTACCCTAAGTCGCGCTTACAAATAGGCTGCATTAGCAGCAAAGGCAGCTTCTGCAAAGGCTGCAAGGCGGCGAGCCTCACAAAATCTCGCTCATGAGAGAGCCTCATAGGCAAGAAAGGCTCTGAAAGAGCCTCCCACTTTCTTGTGGGAGGAAACGCGCGTCTACTACCTTACTTTCGCCGTTTAATGATTTTTTGCTTGCCGTAGAGACCGAATCTCGCTTGGATTTTCAGATGTTGCTTGGTTCAAGAGGATTTTTTTCTCGAGCGCAATCTCACAGCGGCTATGCGTGTGGTCTTAGTTTGATTTCTGTAATTGGTGTCATAAGGAGCCTGTAAACAAGGGTGACCTGCACCTGGTTTAGAAAACCCTTGAAATTTTTTGTCACCACCATGGTTCTGTTAGGAAATCCAAACTGAGATTGAGTGACCTCAAAGTCTATTCTGTCCCAAAACCCGCGCCAATGAGCGTAGAGTTTACGTTCATGAGCTTAACGTGCAGCTTGCTGGCTCCAGTCAACCCACCTCAAAAGAATTTTGTACCCAGCAATATGCCATGGCAGGCCCTGGATACGTAATTTACAAGTGCGGGTATGGAATCACTCCTACGATACTTTATTCCGCGGCCAAATATCTGCTGCTTCCATATAAAGAGCCCGTTTCTTCTGCTAGAAGATTACAGTAACCTTCGGGTAGTCATGAGGTTTGTGAGCGGCTTTCACACGAGCTTCTGGTGCCCATACGAGCGTCTCTACTTATTAAAGTTTTCCACACGAAAGAGACGCTAAGCTTAGTAACTGGGGATCTCTTGAATTCGCCGCAATTTCCTTAATCAAGCTCCGTTTTCTTCGAAAGATGCTAATGGTACGACCTCGGATCCTTTTAAGAAGACGAAAAACTATGTGACCTTTGATATTCACAGTCAAACCAATCACTGCGCATCTCGGCACCAGATCTTCGAGCTGCGTTGAAAAGCTCTTCTTTTTCGCAATGAGCTACAGACTTTGCCAGCAATTCAAAATGCACAGTATGACGGGTACATGGCCCCTGATGGCTATGAGCACAATCGACCGCCGTTTCGCTGCCTGCATTCGCCTTTTCATCGAGATCAAGCGCGGAGACAACGATAGAAAAGTGCTGAAGGCATCTCTGTACTTCATGACGCTTTGAGTTGTGATCGAGATATCGCTTAATACTTCCCACATAAAATAGTTGACATCGTTTTATCAAGATCGATGATGTATGCCAACCATGCCTTTCCAGGACCGCGGATTGTCTGATGAGGCGGTGTCTCTGTGTTGCTCTAGCTATGTTGCGGTTGTATATTCGTATATGCAATACTATATAAAATTGGGCAAATGCGATCTCATCCCTTTCCTTGATATCGTACTTGACCAACTATTCACCTAGCCCGATTTTCGTTTTCGTAAAGAAACTGGTTTTGAATTCGAGACTCGAGACAAAAAGTTTTTCACGCCTCACTATCTATATACTTGCCCTTACTAAACTTTAACTCACACAAGTGCACTTTCAGCTCATTTCACTTAAGCAAGATTAAAATTGTCGCTTCTTTGAAGGTACATTCAACATGATCAGCAGCGGCTAAGAATGTACGGCTTAAGTACACTCGCTTAAGGAGATTTTTGGTCACAAGTGCAATAAATCTTTATAAGCGCAACAAAATTCACGCTTGATTGAGCTTTAGCAGCTACGACTGAAAGTATCGATTTTATCCCTGAAATAAAATGCAAATGATATTAGATTTTTTCTTCACGCGGCCGCGAAGTGTGAGGGGAAGTGGCCCCATTTACGATGCATACCTGCTACCTTTCCAATGACAGCTGGTCCACTGCATTGTCAGCTTTTACACGTTTAAGCCGTCAAAAGTCCGTACCGACTTCTCCTGACTCAACAAACTTTCAAGATCTTTGCAAAAATAGCCCTCGTCATAGTATTGCCAAAAAAAACTTCGTTTGGCTAAAGAAAACTCTACTTTCTCACACACACTGCGGAGCCACGTACATTGTCGAGCGTAAACGACTTTCCATCACGCAAAATTGTTTTTGATTGCTTTATTATTACCAAAGCAGTATTGAAACATGCCATCGTGGTCCAAAAGAGATGAATTTAGTTAGGGCAACACCAGCTCTAAAACTGGCGCAACTTTCCCCCTTAAACATTGAAACGACCGTGTGAAATTTCTTGCAACCTTTTTTAGAGTATAGCCTCACGAAGCATCGAACTTACACGTTCTGAAGACCCCAACACTTTATTCACAACTCTCGTAAGTATGGATTTATATACTTGGTAACTTTTCGGCTTATTTAGCTAAAATTGAAAGTATTGCCCATATTATAGCTCGTAGGCCCTCTTTAATATATCTTCGATACTTTTTTTACCACAGAATAGGTACCATCAGCTATGGGGTATAATGGCTTATTGAAGTACTGGAACTACTAAACCCTATCGTCAATTGCTGGTCTGTAATGCGGCGGCCCAAGCGTGGGGCTGAGTCGATGATGATGGATTCGAGAAAATACTTTCTGCACCCTGATCAAGTTTGCTTTTCCCGTGTGCGTGACCTCCAAGCTATGATCGGATTCTTACCGACCCACAAAACGCGAGCGCCAACGTCGCTGTTGCTGCTATCAATCGACTCGCTGTATTTGTTTTATGTGCGTTGTGTTTTCGTGACAGGTCGTTGCAATAAATTAAGTTTTGTGGAAAAGCTGGCTACCCGCTTTAATAAAATGGTGGCTCTTAGTCAGTCTACTGACTTATACTGCTCTGAATACTGTGATATTACAAATGAGTATGCTTTTTATCGTATAAGGCGTACCCTCAATCTTATGGAGGATGAATTACGATTAATAGTCATTAAATGACTCATTTTTGAACTTACACGTCGATCTTCCTTGACCGTGGATATCGAATGGTCGATCGAAGGAAGATCCTATATTTTCTTGCACGCCTCCTCTATGCAAGGCGCGTGTGACCTTAACACATCTGATACCACTTGTGTTCAGCTTTAAGCTCACTCAGATTAAGTGAGTACCCATAATCGCACAGAAGTTCCGGGATGGATAAAACTATCGTTACTCATCTAAAGTTTGCACTGTTAGACAGCTTTTTGGGGTGGTAGCTGCATTTGCAGCCCTCCCTGCTGCCGAGCACCTCGGCCGTGTAATGATGTACGAGCAAAGTCTATGCACAAGGACGTAGGTAGCACAGATTCCAGTAACCGGGTAAAATATAGCTCAAGCCAGTATAGCCTTTAGGACTTAATCTTTGAAGATACGGAAAGCCGTACTTTCTTGTCTGGAATGAGAGGCTAAGGCGACCTTGATCACGAATGTGTGAGACATTTAAAATCTTTCACAAATAATAGAACTGACATTCAGAAACACCCACCGAATTCACTTCAACCGGAGTGTTTTGAGTCCTATGAGCGCATAGAGGAACGGGTGCGAGTAACTCTCCTTATAACAAAATTAAGGTTCCGTCGAACATTTCGCTTTATAAAAAAGGCGTTAGTTGTACGCGTATTTAGGCCTTCGTCACTGAGCAGCCACTTCCCAAGCAAGTCAAGAATACTCTGCTCGTAAGCAACCTAAAAATGGAATCACCTCAATCTCATCGTCAAAGGACAGGCCGCGACGATTGAAGACGCAGATAAGATCGCTATTTTCGATAAAAATTGCCGAAGACAGGCTCACTTTTACGGAATGCCGTGGACGGTCAGCTCCTTGTCTCGTAAACCTTTAGTGGTGGTGTCCGTAGAAATACTTACTGGGGTCCAGTTCCAATAGGCCAATTTTTTACCGATCAAGACAACATTTGCTACATTGGCTGCGGTAAAATAGAGCAAATGCTTTATTTCTATCTCGGGAGGATGATGAAGAAGACGATCCTCTTGTCCAGGGACTTAAAGGAACCCGCGATCATTAGTAAGGGCGGAAATTCCTCTGAGGAAGACCCAGGTGTTGTGCGGTTGTTATACACCACGAGAACTTAGCCTTTAGAAGCTTGACAGTTCTTAAAGGAGGAACTAGCAGTGGTGGTCTGCTGGCTGTATACACCGGTGGATGAGAGTATGACGAGTATAGGTAGTCTCTAGCACGTCGCAATCTTCTGTGCGCCGGCAAATAATTGCTATCAGCCGAATTCGAAAATAGATGCTATAAGATGAAAACAATGTAAACAAGTTAGTTTCGATTTGACTGGCTGATGGGAAGCTTGAGACATTAACATGACTAAAATGGACCTGTTTCTGAGGTTTGAGAATTTCGGCAGTACAAAGCCATTTCGTGTTCTTGATAAGGAAATGCATGATTCAATACTGGGTGTGCCACGGCTAGAAAAGCATGAGTCTAGGATCTATTGATGGGGCAAGACCATCGATGCAATTTTGCGTAACAGAATTTCGTGAGCCACGTTTCTACACAGTTGTGCGTTATCATTCTTCATATGAAGGCCTGGAGAAGTATACGGCAGAAAAAAGAAATAGAAGATACATAAACTACTATTATCTAGTTGAAGGTAGACATGGCATCTTTTGCATCTTTATTAGCGGGTAGCTAGATTCCGCCCGCAACACCTGCGGCCAAAGACGCTAGAGATAGCGCTCTGGATTTGGGTATCAAATCCTCACAGATAGGTAGCATAGTTGCGGATAGCAAATTTTAGCAAGTGGGTAGCATTAATCCGCGAGACAAAGTGGGTAGCATAGGATCACGGATAGATTGTGAATAATCACCAAAAGCGGCTAGTATAGCTCTACTAGATGAGAATGCAAATGCTTAATCAATGCTTGGATCTCACGAATGACCCCATGGACGACAAAGAGGTCTTATCCATAAAAACATTTGACAGCATAACTAATCACTGTGCTAATGCTCCAATTGAAGGCACTGCAATATGTATCGATTTAATTGATTTTCAAAGAGCTCAATCTATTAAGCTGTTAGTTGAAATAGTATCTTGGAGGTCATGTCACCATAGCTGAAAACCCCTCTTGAGCATATGGATGTATCCACGAAGATGTCTTGAATCTATCTTATATTCTATGCTCCAAATTATGAAGGATATTAATGTTTGGTACACCCTTTTGAAATTTTTTTGGATGTGGTGCCCAGAGACGCACCACCTTTATCACAGCTCCCACCTGAAATTGAAGTGAAGCAAAAAATATTGTATCTCAAGGCAATGGCTACCGCCACGAGAGCAGTTATAGTTCATTGACAAATTTCGTTCTCGAAAGAATGAACGGAAAGTGAATGCTAGCTCATGCTTATAGTAAGCCAAACCGTGGAAAGGCTACTGCACAAATATCCGAGCCTTTTGCTAAAAACAATTTCAGGTGTATGCTGTACAGTGGACTAGATGTGGTGGATAAATAATATCGTGAGTGTGATATACACCACTCACGGCGGTTTGCACGTCTAGCAGTATGCTTTTGATGCGACTAATGATGCCACACGAGCTTCCAACACGCTTAAACGCTTGATTAAACAATTGTTTTAGTTATTACGAGCTTTCTCACGAACATTATTTAACAGTATGTTCATCCGAAGCGGCTCTGAAGAGAATCGATCGACTCAAATGGCTCATCAAAGCCATCTGAAGAAAGGTTTTGAGGTCATCAGGACCAACAACTTTATGCCAGCATCGACAGATGTGTGTTTGCAGCAGAGGAGCTTAAAGTCTCAACTGCTCTGTAAGCAGTCAGAGGGTTCGATGAGACCTCGATGAGATAAAATCTTTCTCAGCGTGGCCATCGTCCCGGTCGCAATGGATTGAGAAATTGGCTGGATAGATACACAGCTACAGTGCTGGTCACGCAGACATTTTATATATATTATTAAACTTATTTTGACAATTGCAAACCCAAATTCTATCCATTTAAACTCGATGCTTAGAGAGCCAGCACCATGATGCTTTTTGATAGCATTAAAGAAAACCTTCAGTACGCTCCTGACCTGGCTTTGTCGGACAAGACCGTTGCGCGTCGTTATAGCTCGATGGGAACGGACAAAAGCAAGTCATTAAGCTTCAGTACATGTAGCTTAGAATTGCCGAACGCAATGACAAGGACTTACTTGCCAAAAAGTTTGCACTTGTAAATTCCGAGTGCACCATCTGAGCTTTTAATCACATGTGGTCAATCCAGACCATGTATTTCTGATGATGGCGATAAACACACTTCACTTTTGAAAAAATAATAACAATTTTGTGATTTGCCGCGGAATACAATTTTCTCAGTCTGGCAAACTCAACGCATTTGCTAACGCGCAGACTATGAGTAAGACATAATCAGCAGAGTTAAGAGACTCGTCATGTATATAAAATTGTTGATAAGCTAAAGCTCTTAATACAAACTTTAATTGTAGACAAAGAAGCCGAAGTCGAGCCGTTCATCGTTTAACGGCGATTACAGTTGCATTGCTATGAAAAGGCAGACGACTTGTCCCACTATTGGGACACTCCGACATAATCAGCCCGGGCCGTTACTCTAATGACGAAGACTTGGAGCAAGATACAGTACTGGAGGTACAAGCTGCTTCATATCGCGGTTATCCGAACCGATAATTACGGCTCTTTTTTACACAGCATTTTGCTGGTCCCATATGTACAAGTGGGTGGCCAAGTATGCGAGGATCTGTGAGACTCAAAATCGCACACACACACACACACAACGTCTTTATAGTAAGGCCCACCGCTACGGGAAGTCTAAGTCTCGCTTTGTATTTGTCTTGCGAAAGGCTGATCAAAACACGAGATTCGTGGTGCTATATAAGCGAAATGATGCATTAAGCCCTTGTTCCAGCTGTAAAACTGGGGAACAAATAGCAAGGTTTTATATGAATACGGTATTATAAACGACGACCTTTCAGACGTAATAGTGTTGTTTGAGACTCTCAATTTACCGCTGCGTCTCGCTTTTGAGCAAAAACTGGCTCACTTGTTGACTTTGCGATGTCTTGTATGTCAAGAAGTAAAGAGTATAGAGCACGCAAATGCGTGATACGCATTGTTGAGTGCAGCATCAACATCGAAAGCTTATCGGCCCGCTTCAGCGCACATACTTTCAGGACCGAAAGCTCCCTGGATCGATACATATAGGATCCAGATTCAGGCTGCCGTAGATAAGTCCCAAAGTAAACGAATGATTACGTTCAGCTAGTGTGACTACCATGTTGACCAGAATCAAGACGAGGTGGGTGGGCCGGACACCTTACCGGACAAAAACATATAAAGTAGACGGGACATGGTCCTAGAAATGGGTCGAATAGCTTCCAGTATTTCGCGCTTGAGACAGCTTAGTGCAACTATGATCCTTATAGTATTCCAGCGCACATACTTCGTTGAGGATCCTCTGGCACACAGTTGACTTTCTTTCGTCCGGCCATATGTCTGTGAACGACCTGGTTTTGACATCAGCAAAAGAGTCCCCAATTGTTGGAGTAGCAACGACATTTACATTATAACAACAATATTCCACCTTCACTAAGCACATACCGCATACTTCGAGCAGAGACAGTAAGCACTCTGTCTAAATACGCTCATTAACTAAAGACAAGGCGCATATTAAATTACCTTGTAACGGATGAGCCATAATGTCCGCAGAATACAGCACCGAAAAATATGGTATATCTAAATGGGTATAATAGTACTATCATTTTGCAGACTATTATTGAGTAAACAAGACATAATGCTTGATCCTAACGAATAGCGGTGGCAAAAAAGTCATTTAAACGGTGAGAGGGGAAGTCTCCAAATGCTTTTGACCGTACAACAATTCCATGGTGAATACTTAGACGTTTCGGGGCTAGAATAATCGTGAGAGCAGCTTACCAGTTGAGCATCATAGCCAAAATTGTATCGAAAACTCAAGCCATCATATAAAACTTTAAGTAGATTTTCAAAGACCGGAGGAGAATAGCGCCGAAGCCATCGCTGCGTATACCAGTAGTTAGCAGGCAAAAAAATCTATTTAAAACGATTGTAACGTCAGTTAGGAAGGTAAACATGCATCGAAAAGCGTCGAAATAAGTTGTTAGTGGCATTGTTAAAATTGCACTCGTCAATTTCCATATACAAAACGCTTAGAGAATTTTTGCTGAGGAGGCCAAGTACATAACAAGTTTGCCATATTGAGCACGCACTGTACCAATCTTTGGAATTTTTGAGAAAATGAACAAGCCGAACGATTCCGCAATCCCGGTAACGCTTCGCGGGACGTTACGATGACAGGGTCATCCAAAACACTGAGAATATGTAGAAATTTAGAAGATGTTGTGGTAGGACATATACTGGCAAACTATATAATGAAGTACAGCCGAGCCGTTTAGTCAAAATATAAGGCAGAGAAAAATGGTGTTTTGTATCGCCCAATCTTCTTTTGTAGCGACCGGGTTAGAGCTTAAAAGTATGGACAAATTCTTGAATGTTGCTCTTTGCTATTAGCGAAGGGCTTTTTTTAGCGAGATGTATCCGTAAAGACTTGAAGAGGTAAGTACAGAATACGTAGACCAACGCTCTGACCTTGGTGAGATATATCAAAGATGTGGTTAGTTATGCAAAGAAATAGTGCAGCTTAGCTCAGCAGTGCCGAATAAGCTGACTAGTCAAGCTTACTCGGAAGTTCTCAGAAAAAAATGAAGAATTTCCATTTCCTTGGAAACAATTTAGGCGCTCAAGTAATACCACTGATAGACTGTGTCACCCTAGTCTTAAGAAAGGAACAGAATTTTGTAGAGTGTGCGCTCTTCAGACATAGCTTCGAAAACAGAGTAGCACTTAGTTAAGCTGTAAGTTTGGCCGGCACCCGGATGTCCGAAAGGATAGTTACTCCTCGCTTTTCTAAGCGCGAGACCTAAGGAATTTAGTAAAGTAATCTTGAGAGAGGAATTGGGAATATAACTTTTTATCTGTGTTTGCATGTCAATTGCAGTGCAAAAGTTCTGGACTTGAACAAGATATGACGGAGCCTAACGAAGACCATTGACAAGTCCAGCGGCGTCGTCATCAAAGCTGATATGGTGATGTGTACTGTCCCAAGAAATGAGTCGAAGATGGCAAAGTAAATAAGACAAGAGATCTGGTGTAGCTGGTTAATTTTCGTGAACGCGTGTAGTCAGACTGTAATTTGTAAACGAGTCAAGAGGCCTTGATGGTTGGAATTGATTTAGTGAGTGTAAGTATATAAATAGATTAAAGGAGTAACGGGCTATATAATGGTAGCACTAGATGACTAAAAGATACCATTTAGGCTGTAGCGAGACAAGAATTTGAAAGAGTTTTCCATTTGGAAAAGACATATTCTTTTACGTTGTCTCTAGCGCTGAAGAACGAGGTCATGCTTTGCAGTTGACACTGTCGAAAGCCTCAGCAAAATTGATGCAGCTGGTACTAGAAGAGGGTTGTGTATCACAGTTGATGCAGTGATCTAAAAAAAGTATCGTAAGACGTGGCGGATAATCTGACTGTGCACAAACCCTGAGTAATCATTTCTTAATTGATGTTAAGACTCGGTAAAGTCGATTTGCCGGAAGTCTCGGCTCAAACCTGGCATCGTTGTTTAATGATGCGAGTACACGGTGTTTAAAAACTACTCATACTGTGAAATAGTGATAGCGCAACACTGAAAGATAGTGATGGTTTCGAGCCAGAGTAAAGAAGCATATGCAAGCTCAGATGCCAGTGCCCACCTGAAGGTAGAAAAAGATGGTAGTATTCCGCTGGCAAGCAATCCGTACCTATACGCGCTGTGTGATTATATTTACTGCAAGCGGTAAGTCCAATGGTGGAACTTGGATATGATCGACAAAGTATATAGTATGTTCGGCTGACATACTATATACTATTTTTTGTCGACATCAAGACTTTGGGCTGAGAATTAAGAATACCCGCTATGGACTAAGACAATGAGCTGGATTTTCACGGTAAGTCGAATCAACCAGTTTGGGTCCCATGAAATTTTCGTAGGTGTGGCAGACGAAGAAGTAAAAATTGTCACCACTGAAGTTGAAAAATGAACATCAAGATGTTTAGACTGACACCACATCTTAGTCAAATCTTAAAACGGAATTGCGCTCGCGAAGTGCCGTACTATGGTCGGTGAAAGCTTGACGGGCATCTTGACGACAAAACGCGAGTAATTTACTCAGATTATTTGCAAAATATATCTCAGCTTGTTGAAAAGCAAACTTGATTGAGAGAAACAAAGTTGCTTGTTTTCGCTTTGATTATTTTCCACCTAACAATTTCTGTCTCCGCACTTGTACTCATATAAAATGCATTCTATGTTCCATAGTAAATATTAGGTGCTGTGTATTTAGACCAAGCTGGTACTGAGTGTCCTCACATTGTGAAAGCCATGAAAGACCTTTGAGTGGCTTCTTACTGTGGACATCTATATCAGATTGAGCCAAAACTTGCACCGGGATGTGGTTGCCAAGACCATGTAAAGCCAAATATGTGTATAGACTGGCGAACAAAGTTATTGTGTGATATGCAAGGGAGTAATCAATTTACTTTTTAAATGTGGCCATTGAATCACTTTGAAGAATGATATTCGAGGCGCCAAACACTCAGTAAGGCCTAAGTAATCTAGCCAAAAAATGACCCCCTATCGTTTTGATGACCAATAAGGAACGGCTTGGTCGACTTCCGGGTCCGTACTGACACCAAAGTCGCCTAATACTGAATAGTAGGTTGAATCGTCTTACTTGAGCGTTAGATCGTTATAAGCATTAAATGGCCACTAAATAAAACCGGGCCGTAAGCCGCGTGGGTCTAGTTTTGATAAGAATTAAACAGCGCTATTACTGCTACTCATGACTGGATTGATGGCGTACTTCTGCGTGATTTTGAAAAGATCGCAAGTTTGGTAAGCTCCGCGAAAAGCAAGGGCATCTGTGTTGCTGTTTTAGTACGAAGTTATTTGCTTAATAGCTACTTAGTAGCAAGATTTAAAGGTTGCCGAGTGAGGATGGCAGTCATTTTTTTCCTGGAAGCTGTAGCTTTTACGCCAATCTTGTTTTAGCTTGACAACTGGCTAGCAAGAATATTGTTTGGTCCATGCTAATGGCTGGCCGATCAACATCAACAAAACTTTCTCGAAATCCAGCCCCTTAGTTAAACGTATCATTACGAAGTTAATTTCTCGGCGAAGCCTTTCAAATAAGATTCGTACAAAAGTCGGAACCACCTCTCTATAGCAGCAACTCCTTAGCAAAAAGGCTAAGATCGAGCAGCCACAGGGAGTGGTTTTTGAAAAGAGTGATTGTTGGTTTAAGTATATCACGGGATCCCATCAGTCATCATCATTATCGTTATCGGATCATGATAAGCTGTTGGCGCCATTTTGTGGATAACTGCATTCCACGAAAATAGCACTAAAATCACTTTGACTACCTCTGAAGGGACTAGCTTACCGGATTTGGAAAGCATCAGAGTACCTTGTTATGCAAGAAGATAGCGACGGTGTTTTGGTGTCTCTAATCGGACTTGGAAGTGCGGAATAGGGAGGCCAACAATCGGCACACCGACCAGTTAAGAGCGAGTGCGTTAAGCTTTCCTTCTGTTGATGTGATTGTTTCCAGCCTGAGGTCTGAATTAGCGTTGATAGTTCAGACGGGGTTGACTGTCAAATTTTGAGGAAAGAGTCGACATACTCGAAAAGCTCCTCTTGCGCCATAGTCTCTGTTTTGTAGTTAATATAGCTGACGAGGTAAGCATGGTAACACAAGCGAAATCATTTTGTTCGAGAAAGTGTTTGGCGTCTGCCGATTGGCAAATTCAAAAACTAGTAGCCGCTGTGGTGTTTGAGGTTCCATGTTCTCAAGCCACAGTGCGCTATAGTAATCACATCCTGGGCTCGAGTTGAGCCATATTTTTTTTAATTGCGTGATCTATGTACATCCCCGCAAAGCTAGCGCTGGAGATAGTCAATATAGCTCAGCGACTTTTATCCGCTTTTGCCCATATAATTGCGACATGACTGCGGCTTATCAAAACAGCTTCATCTTTAAAACCAGGCTGGTCTTGCTACGAATTAATGTCACTATTGTCGATCACCGGAAAAATATCCGTAGTTAAAACTGTGTCATCAGCATCGGGTTGCTATTTATTGTTAAAACAATCGGCTAGTCGGAGTGACTTATGCAAAAACGATCTTTACGAGAAAGTAATCAAGTCTCTATATGGTGATTCAGAGATAAGCCCACTCCTTTTAAAAAAAAATTCTCCAACTATTCTGCTGATGATATCCCCTGTTGTTCAAAGTACATACTAATAATTAGGGGATTGTATCGTGCCATTTGTTGGTAAATAATAGCTGGGCGTAGATAAGTCATGCTGTTTTCTGAGGATGGAAGTGAAATGTTATTAAGAGGCTCATTCCGTGATGTTCAAACCCTTTTAAGAACCCTGTATTCGTGCAAAGTGAACGGTGCGTGGGCGAGAAGACAGACCATTGTGCATGTGTATTGAAAGAATAAACTTGGAAGAGGCTCTACGAGATCCAACCAAATGACATTTATGCGATGATGACTTTATTGTAAAGTCGTACCATGTATGTATTTATATTATAAAGAGCCGTTCCGTGAAATCGGGTAATCGATATTGCCGCACAAAGCGCATAGACGAAGCTCGGGCCCAACGTGGAAGCCATGTCATCAGATGCTCAGGTGAGCTGACCTCCTGGGCTAGAGGTATACCTTCTTGTAAAGGACGAGCTTGACGTGCATCTTTTCGAATCTGCACCTGAAATTCTGTTGCCAATTTGTCTAAAAATTCCTCTTGAATTTTCTTGCAGGTAACCGTGAGAGTTCTGATGACGTAATTGGCGTGAGAGCCAACTAAAGCGCATGCGCCGAATCGTATCGAACTTTGATGAGGCACGCTCAGCTTCTCTGATAGCGAGGAGGGAGTTGGAAAAACTTGGTCGAGACAAACTATTGGATGCGGTAGACATTTTTTTCTACTTTTATATGCAGTGCTAGAATGTAGTTTTTTTATTTTGAGCTTTCTATGAAAAGTTCATCGATAAGTTAAGGCTCAATTTCGATTAAAGCTTACGCGGGCGATTGACTGACTGCAGTAACAGTGCAAGCGCACGCTTTAAGGGATTTATCGAACATTGTCGCGAGAGTGTAATTGTGACCTTCGCACCTCAATGTGTTCCTCGATACACGGCATAATGCGGTTGCAGTCTTGTAAGGAAGTTCTTACATCCGCTCGATAAGGACGCAATATGCATCAGATATCAGGAAGCGACGGTTATATATCAGGAAAAAGGCCCGTATTCTCGGGTTAAATAATGGCGAATGGCGTAGGCACAGAGCGTAGAGCGCAATTTGGACGCCAAAAACCGCGAGGATAGTGAGAGACGGTGGACTCGGCTATTCGAGGCAAGGTTGGCGTAACGAAGGTATACGATGCGAAGAGTGCGAGTGGACAACGTACAGATGGGGACTGCAAGGGTGCCCTTTATTGTGCCCTTGTGCGGAAGAAGGCTTCGTTTTATGCAAGGATGTTAGATTAACAATATGGCACAAATGAAACTTTAAAGCGTCACTTAGGCGTGCATCTACCAGTGAGCAAACAGGCTTAAGGCTGCTTATGGAAATCAAAAATGTTTAAGACAAAATTTGATTCCGTGTACGATTATGTTAAAGAATGAGTGCTTCTTAATGTAACTTTTGCGCTGTATAAATGTGATGTTTTCCTGTTCATAGCTTTTTGTGTATTTGCTACGAATTACAGTACAGGTACAGCATATCATTTATCGAAGATAATCTTGTTTTACGGGTGAACATTTATTCTAGTCTTCTTATCAGATCGTCCGCTGTAGCTATCAAATAGCTGTAAGATTCGTACTAGCTCGTCTAATTTTATCCGGGCAATCATGCTGTGAAATTCTCGTCATTTGCATGACTGATGTAGCATGTCGGAAACTTACATAATAATTACATTATTTGACTTAACTCTTAAAGTTATGCAAGAAGAAAGCAATATTTGTATGTTGTAAAAGCAGAACCTAGATATCTGTAAAGTATATTGCATAAAGTGATAGTATTTCATCCAAAAAGGTATTATAGACTGCACGGCTTTTTATACTCAAGATTCTCTAGCATTAGAAGATTTTTTTTTAGCATAAAGTAGGGGTAAATTGCAGAATCGCGGAGTCGCAATTTTTGCAGCTGTACGATCACAATACTTTACTGTACAACAAATTCGAGCTGAATTTGTACGAAAAGCTGTGATCTCTTTTAATCCCATGGAATCGCTGCTGCGTGATTTTTGATGACAGAGTGGTGGGTGAGTAAGACAAAGGTACCTTGAAACGGTGAGCTATACACTAGCGACATTGCAAAAGATTCGATGCTGCTGCAACAATTGTATGTAGTAAAGTCTACTGTGTGTCGCGTACGCTATAAAATAGACTACATTCGGTACTGCAGGTTACAGTCAGTAATTTACATCAGGTTACAGTCAGTAAATTACACCATCGATTAGCTTTGATATCGGCGCCGATATGTTATACTCGAAAGCCGTATAGTTCAAGTATATATATATAGACTTAAAGTACTGTTTTCGCGGAAAGCTCTTTCAAATTACAACTCGCAAATCTATACTTGAAACGTGTGATGTGTGACTCGCCGAGGATCTTAACGTGGAGCGCCACCTTTTGCAAATTTAATGGCAAGTTGCGCTGCTTCACCGAGTGGCCCTTGCACAGATTTTCAAGTTAAGCACGCAAATTGCGTTGCGGGAAACGCAGCTAATTTTTGTGCGACCTGTACTTCTTAATTATTCCCATTTGCAATACATGGTCGCTAGCCAACCTTGAGGATTTGATGATCGCATCATGCCGTAACTAATCCTTTTTAACATTCGGCAGGTTTGGAATCAGATGCTATCTAATTCCGAGTGTTCTGCACACCATGTGGTGCTCCGGACAAATCTTAAATATATTGCACACATGGCAACCGCATGGAACGAGTCAGTTTGAGCAGACCAGATATCAGCCGCGCAGAGCTATCAGGCTGGTGAGGAGCGCAGGTGGGGGGGGGAAAGCTTTAGATCTCTCACTCTGCAATTTCCAGACTGTCACCGTCGCACGCGTTAATTTCGATATAAAAGACCACCGAAGCAACGTATTGTAAGTCTCCGACATTTTCAAAAAAAATCATAAAATGACTGGTGCGCCTCGTAACTCGTTTATATCGCTGGCGACGCCCAACGACGTCAAGAATTACACAAACGACGTGGGTCAGATCCAGTGGGCGCAAGTGCCATTGAATGCCGCACTAGACAAGCTTAAGACGTGCCGTGAAGGGTTGACATCGCATGAAGCCGAAAGGCGTCTGGCCGAGTATGGTCCGAACAAACTTCCAGAGGAAAAGATCAACAAGTTGATGCTCTTCTTGGGTTTCATGTGGAATCCGCTGTCGTGGGCCATGGAGGTGGCTGCTGTGCTGTCGATTGTACTACTGGACTACGCCGATTTCGTGTTGATTTTGTTCCTGCTACTACTTAATGCTTGCATTGGTTACTTAGAAGAAGTCCAGGCTGGTGATGCCGTATCAGCGTTGATGGGTCAGCTAGCCCCCGAAGCCAAAGTGTTTCGAGACGGAGAAATTAAAAACATTCCGGCGGATTTGTTAGTGCCTGGCGACGTGCTCCGTGTGCGTTTAGGTGACGTGATTCCTGCCGATCTCAAGTTCCTCGAAGG
>RCHQ01000414.1:0-24216 GCA_003676415.1 Plasmopara muralis
TCAAGAATGGCTTCAAGAGTTGCGGGGCAGATCAATGTGTTTATGTCAAGAGCACTAAAGAAGGATTTGCTTACGTTGGACTATATGTGGATGACATGATTATCGCAGCAAGAACTAGCAAAGAACTAAATCAAGTAAAGGAAGTACTCAAGAATGCATTCAAGATAAAGGAGCTGGGTGAGGCGAAATTTATTTTGGGTATGGAAATTGATCACGACAGGTCAGCTGGAACATTGATGATCAAACAGACTCGCTACATCGACGACGTGGTCAAGCGATTCGGTCAACAAGATGCCAAGAGCGTTGATAACCCGTGCGTATCAGGATTGAAATTGTCGTCAAAGCAGTCATCAACAACGGAAAAGGCACGGTGGACAATGCGGTCAAAGCTTTATCGCTCTTTGATTGAATGCTTGCTGTACATAACGACATGTACTCGGCCGAATATTGCTTTCGTAGTGACACAGCTATCACGTTTTCTGGAGAATCCGGGACTACAACTTTGAAGCGCAGCAACTCGAGTAGTACGGTATCTGAAGACTACGCGTCAAGTCGGTATCGTCTACCGAGAAAGTGGAAGCGTTGCGGTCAAAGCATACTTGGATGCAGATTGGGGAAGCAACACGGATGACAGACGCTCGGTCTCGGAAATTATGGTTATGAATGCGAGCGCACCATTGGAATTCAAGTCGAAGTACCAGCGGACAGTTGCGCTGAGCCCAGCGAAAGCTGAGTATATGGCTCTCAGTTTATGCACGCAAGAAGTTCTTTGGTCGCGGGCAATGCTGAAGGACATGGGTCACGAGCAAGTTGAAGGAACACAGGTTTGGGAAGACAACCAAGGTGCTATCGCGTCGGCCAATAACGCCAAATACCATGCTAGAACGAACAATGTGGACATCAAGCACCACTTTATTCGTGAGAATATGCGAGAAGGACTGTTGAAGATCGAATATATCGACACGAAGAGTTAGCTTGCAGATATGCGACGAAGGCAGTTGGAACTAAGATGCTGAAGTATTTGCGCGAAGCATCCGGAATCAAGACCAAGTCAGCGACAAAAGACACACAGCATTAGTGGTGAGTGGGAGTGTTAAAATGACACCGCTGAATGCATGTTGAACAGGCAAATGGCGTCACAGTATTTACAAGTACGTCACAGTTAGTAATTACATATGGTAGCCGTTCATTGGTCTAGATAAATATATTCACTTCGGTTTTTCTTTCTACTCAACACATAGAGGTACAGAACCACCCCTTACTTGCTTATCGATAAACTAAGTGAAAAAGTTGATGCCAAAGCAACAATCTTAGGAGTTGGCTTGGTCAGCGCTCTGAAAAACGGCCGATTAATAGCTTTTTTGCTGTCTTTTTGGTCACTTTTATGACCGAATTCGCGTCTCGTGCATAAGGCAAGACGTAATGGATAGTACTGATCCCTCTCCTTCTGGATATAGTTTTCAATTTAAGGGGGAACAATTAACGTGTCATTACATGAAACAAAATTTACGTGTCAATGGCTAGTTATTTGTAGGAAAAGCAGCAAATCAATAGTGACTGCGACTGCCCGACAAGAATCCATCTTATATTTAATTGGTTACGTATTAAACACTTCGGATGATTCCAAATGGATTTTATTTCTACCTTAAGTTGCAGAATTTAATACACAAGCCGAAGGTAAAACCCAGGTTTGTAATAAACATTCAGTCTGCAGTCTATTGCACACCTCGGTCTGGGATAGTAAATGGTTGGTCACCAAAAGGTCCTATAATTTTCTGCATGCCTGCTCTGTGCAAGGTGTTTTGTGATCGAGTTGCCTTTCGATAACAAAGCGCTTTCGCAAAGATGAAGCACTCCCAGTGTGTTCAAAACTAAATAAATATCCTTAGCGAAATTTAGGATGTTTACTCTTGGACATGGGCTGTCAGTCTAGATGTGTCTTATTAACTTATAATTTTCAGGCTCGTCTAAAGTGGATGTGTTTGTACTTTTCATCAGTACTTTTTCTATCGCTTTTACAATGGATAGTCTGCTTTTGAAGCGGGCAGTTCATGCCTTGAATATAATGCGGTTTATGCTATTAGAATCATTAATTATACAGGCCCTGCTTTAAGCAAAGAGGCTTTTTTACTTTCAGTGTCGATATTGCAAAAAAAGGCCTCGGCGCAACAGTGAGAGGTCGGGTGACTTGTAAGCTTATCTTATCGTCATTACCATATTGTACAGTACACATCAAAATGTATTTGATCTCTGACCAGGGAGTGCCACTTCTTGACAAAAACACGGCATTGTTTAAAGCTCTTTAAAAACTTTGTCAATTGGCTCTCTAATTTGTGAGCTTTGCTCACACGACTGTAATGAGTCTGTGCACATCTAGAAAGAACGATAGGACTGATTTGTGGCCGTACGATGGCTTAGCGCTTCGAAAAGGCTCAATTTGTTCGTAAGCCATAGAGGCAAACTCTCTTTCAAAGGCCAATAGGGTAGATTGTATATTTGAAGATATTTGCTCTATAAAGCAGCAGGCAAAGCTGACGCCGAACAATGCGAATCAATTGAAGGCTTTGATTGTATGCTACTTGTAATCTGGATTGATATATCCGCCAAGATGCTGGCTAAAGTATATGGCCCAACAACTTTAGACGATACGCAGTTGCCGATCTGAATTCTACGTCATGTCCTTGCCGGTGTGCATTCTGCTTTCCAATTTCCCGTCTTTGTTTACCATACATGCCATCACCAGCGTCAGTATCAGCCGTCACCATTTTCTTAAGAACTAATTGTTTAAGGAATAAGTCAAAACCTGAGAACGAGTAAATGGCAAAGACCCGATCAAAAAAGAAATGGTCATTTTACCCTCAATTATTTGCGACGAAGCTTTGTCATCTACACGCAAATGCTTGCAACTGTCCAAGTTACTACAAGGGCCACGACGAGGTGATCTCAGCCATTTGAGGAGACCGCGAATACCATATAAAGGAAAAAATTCATGCTCAGATCGTTTAAAAGCGACACCAAACATATCAGCATGGTGAGCTATCATGCTCAATCATATGCTGCCACAATTTGTGAGACTTTTCACCGATGGCAAGAAGAAAAAACATCGACATAGTTCATGTCAAAAGCAAACAATCAAGCCCGTATGGTCTAGCGTGGGTTTTCGATTTCTTTCTAGAAGTTTAATCGTAATCTCAAGCTTTGCTCTAACTTTTCAAAGGATTAAGGCAGATGACCGATAAAAGCGTCCATACTCACACGGCGGGATAGTTTCGACTTTGGCGCTACAATTAATTCGGTGAAGAGCTTCTTCTTGCCATCCTCACTGGCTCAACATCAACGCTTACAATTAGTCGATATGCAGAGAATCTAAAATGTGCTAGGTGCAGCGAAACTATAGATACCAAGCGATTTTGGCATCATAGTCAAAAATGCGATGCAAGTGTGCTAATCAACTGTAAATTTTTATAAACGCTTATCGTACCTGCTTAAGTCGCAAGGGAAAGTACAAAGGAAATTCTTGATCCAGCACATTGACAACGAGTTCGTACGATCTGTGCAGAGAAATCCACACGAAACTAGCATGGTTGCATTTGCTGTATAGTCGACCTTTAGTGAGTGCATGTTGCGTGACTGTTGATATTATCGGCAGCCGTTTTGGACCAGAATTTGTGACCGCTACACATTCCCGCTTTTTTTTCTTATACGTTCACATAGCATTGTGTCTCGTATCGAAATTAATAAAATAAAGCGGCGGATGTAGCTGTGGCCAGTACTGCGGGCCCACTCTTTAAATTTCCATGAAATAGCATTCATTTAAATGCAAATTTTACTTATTGAATTCAATAACACCCTTTTTATATATGAACATTTTACGTTACAGCATTCTTAAGTTTAAACAGAGCATCAATTAGGGTGGTGGCTAAGATGGTCACAACAGCCGGAGCTCTCTTCATCTGTGCTGCCTAAGCTCTCGAGCATAGACTGTGCTCGTAGAGCTTGCACATCATAACACGTTTTAGCTGCTTGACAGCAGGAGGGGCTGCAGTTGCGGCCGCCTCTTTCGGCTATAGAAGCGTCTAAATAGTTTAAAAGTATAGTCCAACAGATTGAAAAATGAGGTTATATCTTTCAGGAACTTTTGCGAGGGTATAAATTGTCAAATTATCCACGTGGGAGGTATTTCGAAGGATACCGATAGTCCCGCCTAATTACAGATTATATTTTTAATGCATGAATAGAAATGCACATTTTCAGCTCGCTCTTTGCTGAAGTAACGGCGTCGATGAGGCGTGCAGGAAGATATATGATTTTCAATTGAACAACTATTTACTATATCGAGATCGACGTGTGCAACTGACTGCAATTTTATCACGAATTAAATTATCCAATTACCCTTTTTATCGTATCTAATTTTTCTTCTATGTTGTTGCCTAAATTGCGGTGCAATTTTGTAATGGTGGCGTTGAATTATGTGCTATATGTCACAATTGGAATTACTAATTATTTTCTTTAATTGATTCGGCGACTACCATCTCATGGGCAATGGCGTATCCAGCGAGATGGAAATTTTTGCGGATGGTGAACTCGAGGCAGAACTAAAGCGACTCGGCGGCACAGGCGACGCCAGCGTTAAAGAGCTGCTTGAAAACGGTTACCGTGACGTTGTTAAAGCAGTAATCCGCCCCAAACGCGCCTTCTACGACCTGAGCGAGCTTGGGCCTGAATGCTTTCAGGTCGCAGAGCTCTCTGTAGTTCCAACACAGTACGATGTAACGCAGACTAAACGCAAAGACTTTGATGTGTATAACGAACGTGGGTTGCGCGTGTGCTGCTCGCACTGGCAGCTTTTCTCTAAAAGTAGCAACACTCCGTCTGTAACCCCTTGCTTAATTTACCTGCACTCTAACATCGGATCACGACTGGATGCACTACGTGTTCGCAATTTAGCACTAAAGCGCGGTTTCTCTGTGTTGGCTTTCGACTGCTGCGGTTCGGGATTGTCGGACGGCGTTTATGTGACCATGGGATGGAACGAATCGATGGACTTGTTCGCAGTGTTACAAACTCTTGAAACAGACGAATCTGTGTCAGATATTTGTCTGTATGCGCACAGTATGGGGGCATTTCCTGCAATAACCAATGTTGCCATTCGTGCGGCAGGAGTAGCGGACAAGAAGATGCAGGCCAAGCTGGAGACGTTGCCTCGTGTGATGCGCACTGGACAACAGCTGATCAAGCCGATCCGAGCCATTGTGTTGGACAGCGCCTACGCCTCCATGAGGGGGGTCACTGAGGAATTAATACGCGAAATGCAGCAGGAGGGGTTCTCTGTGCCAAAGGCAGTCATAAAAGTAGCCTTAGCTGCAGTCAACAAGAGTGTCAAGAAGCGCACGGAGGTGGACATCGAGCTCCTCTGTCCTGTGGACTTTGTCGAGCTCTGCTATGCACCTGTACTCTTTGTGGCTGCAAACAATGATAGATACGTGTCCAAGAAACAGAGCAACGAACTTGTTGTCAAATACTCCGGCCGAGCAGAAATTCTTCGGGTTGAAGGAGAGCACTACGACCCACGCGATGCTCTAGCGTACTCGAAAGCCGTGGATTTTTTACATGCTGCGATAAATAGATAATAATCGCACAGAATTACATGTCAACAAGATTTTTAGGAAATATCGTTTGTTGTCTCTGGTTAATTATAAAATAGTTTAATGTAAATCAGTACTTCCTCTTCCTTCAATCGCCTCAGTGAATTTCCCTCAACGACAGGGTTGGAAAGAAAAGTCGTACATGACGTCAACAAAGTAGTCAGCGCTCGAGTCATCGCTGTCGTACAAATCCATAAATCGAATATTTAATGCAGGGGACACCTCCGAGCCAGAGCTATAGGCGTAGTCATCAACAAAGTCGTACTCCATCATCAGCGCACGGTCTTTACAGTAATCGTGGGAGGTATTCAACGCCGTTGCCTCAACTGTATCAGTCCTGCATTGATGACGTTCCAAACGTTGCACTTCAGCTTCTTTCAATTCCGTTTCGATTTCGCACCGATGGTATTGACGCAACTCGTGCAGCGAATCAAACGGAATTGCTCCTAAAAACGATTTGTCCATTGCAAGTCGGATCAATGTATCACATACACATTCATCACGGTTAAGCAGTCCAGATCGGTACGGAGCCGTCAATTTTTGCAATGTTTCGTGCGAAAACTTGAACATTTCATACACGTCAAGACCGTCGTCACATGCCATGATACGAATTTGATTAAGCTTCAAAAGCACAAGCCCCACTCGCAATAAAATGTGACTACCTTCACAGAAAAATAGATCCCAAATCCGCATGACAGGTTCAAAAGGAAGTGAATTCAAAAAGAGGCACAAAAACCATTTAAGTGTAAATGGCTCAAAGTCCACGCCCAAAATTTGCAAGTGATTCGCTAAAACAGGTAGTTTTTGCGTCACTAAATCCGAAAAAACGCGTTGGTCAGCGCGACTGCCAGTCATCGTTCGAGTATGATACTGCGGCGTCAGCTTCTCCACAATCGCTGCTAAAACCCAAAAGGCCTCCTCTTCTCCCATGTGCTGCAACAACACCGCAGCTAAAAAGTTCATGCTCTGGCAATACCCCACCGATGAGTTTCGCAATGAATAAGCCTGAAGTACTCGACGGAGCTCACCAAAGTTGTCGCCTTCTGGAAACTCTTGTGATTGCAGCATCGACTTACGAAGTGCAAGGGGAAAGGTTCGGGGCAGGTCCTTTTCAATCTCCATCTCTGCGCACTTGCTCAATGTGTGTAATCGATGCAGCAGTGCTGGGTACGACTCTTTTGCTCCACGACGAAGCTCCGCTGCGCCGCTGCACATCCACCAGACCTTACCACGAAGCTGCGGCGACACTCCAGCCTTTAACAAAGCGTCAAACTGACGCGAGTGTAGCATGAGTTCCGCAGCAGAGGCGAATGTAGATAACGCCACCTTGACTGTAGCGGTCGGAAATATGCCGCTGACCGCTTTATCTTCTTGCGTGTCATCAGGCTGCTCCGTGAAACGCTTCTGATTCTCCTTCCATTTCTGGCACACACGCTCTTGCGCCCAGTCGCGGGCGAAAAAACGCTCATTCCACTTGCGTAAACGAAACCGATACAAAGCTTCGGCCGTGGTTAGCTCACTCTCCGTCTGCTGCTTCATAATCACGAGGCACTGCAACACTTGGCGCTCGCAGCGACACGCCAGCTCCATATCGTCGTCTCGCGTCGTCAGGGCCGCTGTAGCGAGCCGGAAACGGCGTTTTGGGCGAAAACACGCCAGCTGATGACCATGTACACGCGCAGCGGACGTCTTGCGTTGTGTGCACACGCTGCCAGCCGGGTTGTCAACCTCTTTGGTCATCTTCGTGGACAAATGTTGTTGGGTAATGAACGCGGCTTCGCAGAGACCCCAAGAATAACGGTTTAGGATTGGATTATAATTTGTCGCGGAAAGACGAGAGCATGGGGTTGACTCGTTTAAGTTCGATTAAATCCGAATACATCATTCATTGATCCCACCATGCTAAGGCTACCTATTGTTATGTTACCTGTGAAGGCTCTGAAATCGCTCACGCGCTTTCTGCACACCTCGGCACCCGCATCCTTCCTCGTGCGCTCACTTGACGATGTTCGTCGAGATGATCGCGTTATTACTAGCAACGACGGTGCATTAGAAACGCGGTAGGGTTGCCTTTGATAACGGAAATGGACCATCATTCTGATGACTGCTATGTTGAAGTCGTTATCTAGTGCGCAATGACGAGTGCGGGTTCTCAGTGCAGCAAGAAGTGCTTAAAAAGGGCGCAACCGTGCGCCTTGAGTTCCAGAATCACGTCTTCGTGCTGTTGGTGACGCGCGGCAACGGCCGAGTGCGGCTGCTGGACGTGGGTGAGAGTCCTGGCCAATTTCAAAACGTGGCAGTAGGCTCGCTTGTGGCACTTAATGCTGCGGAAGCCGTTGATATTGAGGCTAAGTCCGAAGAAATGCATGTCGTGAGCGTCATGAATCCACCATTGTTCGGCTTCGAGGAAAGAAGTAACGCGACGGGTGTATTTCCAGCTGTAAATCTGGATGGAGAGGCACTGGAAAGCTTTGATCTTTCTCAAGTAGACCAGTTATTTTCTGCCCCTGAATCACTTAAAGGTGGCAGCGCCCCTATGAAGGACGACCCGCTGTTTTAATCGATAGGTCTGATACAACAAGCAATAAGTTTATGGAATCAACATACTGCTATACACATGGACATTGGCGGGGTAGACTTATCAGTTGCTAGGCTATGCAGGTTACTAGCGATCTCAGATCGTCGACGCGTCGTTGTATGCCTGGCGATGGATAGTAGTGTTGCAATGATTTTGTACATACAATTGAATTGAAGGCATTGTGACAGTAAGTTTGAAGAAGAAGTTGATGTACATCGGCTAGGCGCGAAGCTCTTTGGCGAGATGCGGCAGCGTTGTGCCATTACTCTACTACTATCAAGGATCTCAAATAGTCACTGCAAAGCCGCCTGTAACTTGGAGCTCTACCGTTCAAATGCTGACGTCAGCGCCTTTTAAAAGCAAGAGTATAAGTAGTTTATCATGTCCGCGTTATCCAGCCACATGCACACATTTGTCAGCTGCCAGAGCTTCCTGCACAATGTCAATATAGCACGCAAAAGTGTGCAACAACATTCAATCGTAATTTATGCGGAGCATTTATCTGGTCGTTGTCACAAACAACTTTTGTGCAGCTAAAGTGTCGTTCGTGCAAATTGCATTCCAGAGTACCTTTTCTCTGACCAAGAAATTGCAAAAGATCGGTGACTTTTGTCACCCGACGCTTCATCCTCACGTTAAAAAACAAGACACATATTTACGGTCAGACTGTTTTACGATGAACGAGTCTGCGTCAACGTCAAATCCTGCTCACTCTGCAGGCTCATTCAACGGACAAAAATCTCTAGCGAATTTTGTAGCGAAAATCTCACCCGAAAAAATGACCGAGTCAACATCTGCAATCAGTCAACATGACGCAATTAAAAATCAGACCCATCCACGCGATTCACGGTCAGGAAAATTGACTTCGTACGCAGCACTTGGAGGAGCGCAAGATGTCGAGAAATTTGATCACTTTTTGGCACAACAGCATGGCCAACTCAGTGCATCGAAATTGCGAGCAGTTGCTGCGTCACCAGATCAGAAACCCTCGTTGAAGAGGCAAAAGACAATGAGTCGAACGCACTTGGAGCGAGAAGGTGGGATTGCAGACGATATTGACAATGAAAACACTGGAGAGATCGAGAATGGAATTCGACTGCGTCGAGACGAAGCGGTCGCTCATCGAAATTGGCTCCGCTCACTTCCTGTCCATGAGCGAATCAACCAACAACGTCAACAGAATGCTCTGCGCAAGTGGCGGCAAATAAATCGCGAGTGGGAATTGTTTAAAACAAGGGCTGCACGACATTTAAAAAAGGCTCCACAAGAGCTCGTGATCAGTCGGGCGGCGGCTTATCGAGAACAGCGTGAAATGTACGACGCGTTACAAAAGGCTCGACCACTGCGTGACAAAGTGGGAGAGGACCTTTGGCTCGTAAGCTTAAGAGACGAAGGAACGCGGTTTGTACCAGTGGGCAATATCTTTAGTGGGCTCTATTGTCCAATTCGCGAGACTACTAAACTGGGTCCTAGTATTCGACGGCCACTGGACTATTGTTATGACGACAGCGACAATTTTGACCATGTAGTCTCTCGATCGCTCTCAAAGCTTGAGAAACGATCGCTCGATCTATTAGCTAAAAAGAAATGGCGTCTACGAAAACAACTGAAAGTGCTACAACCTTATGAGGTGCAGAGTAGTGCCGATAGTCGTCTCGCAGTCGAAACGCTTGATTTGTTTGCCTGGGCGTCAGGACCTGGTGACGACGAAGTTGATAGTGAGTCAGTCCAATTATTTCCGCACAACGATGAGCAAGAAGTTTCACGTCGGCGCAAAACACGTTCCTATGCGAGTGCAAGTTCTTCCACCATGAAAAATCTAAACGATTCTGACAGCAATACATTCGAAGGTCCAAGTCTACAAATTGTAAAGGCTGCAGATGACGGTAAAGACCTTGGTGCAAAGAGTTCGAGGGACAACAATGATAGCTCTGAAGCTTGTCTCCAGCCGCTTCGGCTAAGCATTTTTACTCCTGTCGGCGAGCAAGACCAACAAATATTGACGATAATGAACGACGGAAATACGATCGTCCACTATCAATGGTGGCGATCTCGTCTTGAAGATGAGGAGGCCGAGCTGACGTCTCATTTACGGAGTCGACGCTCGCGACGAGAAGCGCAAGAATTGAAACAGTTGACGACAATTCTAGTGTCCAAGAATGGCGGAACATTACTACCAGGAGACACGCAACAATTTGCATTTACGTTTCAGTCGTCAAAAGCTGGCATGTACCTTGCCAAGTGGATACTCGATGCAAATCCTCAGCCTCGGATTCGTTTTGGCTCAAAATCTATTGATCCAGTCACGGAATCTCCTCTGACGAATGTGCCGGTAGAAGTGCACTTAAGTTGCGTCGCAGTTGACAATTTCTTGCCCCAGAGACAACGCGCAATGCAGCTTACGCGTATACAGCAGCAAGAAGGTCGTTATTTTGTAGCCTCTCTTGTGAATGAATTTGTGAACAGCGTGCGACTGCCGGAGCCTATGGTGTTTGGTGAAGTGATGTTGCTTACTGATGCTAACAAGTTTTATGAACGGAATGGCTCTAAGGAGTTCTGTGATGTTTACTTTAGCCCGAACCTTATGCGTGAATGTCACGCACTGTATGAACGAGCTAAGGGAGTTTCAAACACCCTCGCACCAATATCACAAGCGCCACTTGTCGACGAGAACAGCGCGAATCGGGAAATCACCGTCGGGGTAGCAAATGTTAATGAGGGGACTTATCAACCAGCTCCTACACAGAACGGCAGTGCAGAAACGAATGACATTGTCTCGAATTTGAAAGAAAACACTGTTCAAAGCGCTCGCCTTCTTACGCCCTTCATTCAAGAGTGGAATTGTCGCTTGGAATCGCTTCGTGAACTTTGTGTGATGGCAGATCAAGCCCAGCGCCAACACTTTGGCCGCTTGATGCAGTTGCTAGAAGAAGAATTCGAAAAGCTTGAGAATGAGGATGACGACGGAGAGGATGAGGTTGATGATGAAGCAGAGAACGAGAAAGACGTGGAAGCAGAAGAGAAAGACGACGAAGGAGATGAGGAAGGAGAAGGTGAGAAGAGAAATGACAACGCAAACGGTGATTTGATTAAAATTTTACCGTTCAAAGCTCGTTGGAGTGATATATCTACTCGTCGTCAAGCGTTAAGAATTAAAATGGATGCTTACCAGCCGGAATTTCGGAAAACATTTGAAAAGCTGCGGTATGCCGCTTACACGGCACCTTACCAAAGTACACGACTACACCAAAGGCAATATGAAAAAATTGCGAGTTTGTGTAGCGAAGTACCGATTGTCTGTGATATTGCCGAGATGCTTAATCCTGGCAACGATTGCTCGACGTATGCAGCAAAGGTCGAGGGTGTAGGTAAGCTACTCATGCGCGCAATTGACGAGGCAATTGGAGCTGATCAGGAACATCAAATCTTGTTGGAGCAAGAGCGACGAAGAACTCAAAAGATGTGGTTGGAGGACAAAGCTTCGTACGTATCGATCAACTTTAACCGACCACCTTTAATACCACTCTCCGATGTCGATTCAGAAGCTATTGCGAGCAATGAACAAGCACAGGAGCAAATGCTGGATCAGTCTGGAGTGGTTCTAATGCAAGTCGATCTGGATCTGGCTTCGTGGTTTTCTTTGATACAAGGAGAGGCCAAAGAATGTGTTGGGGTAGAAAATGAAGAGTTGGACTTAGCGTGGCAACTATCGCCCCAATTGGCTCAGCAGGAAACTTTTGTACCTATAAAAATTTTCGAGGCTGCTAATGCAGTCAAGAAGGTGGTTGATGTTTTGGCAAGTAGCACGTCCGCTGTTCATACCGTAGTCCTTGTCAGTGAATTAAGCCGTCCACCTCTGACAAGGCACATGTGCAATTTACTACGCCGTGCCGCGCAAGTGGTCGTTGAGGCAAATACCCGTATGGAAAGTCAAAAGACTGACACAGTCAACACGTTTACGAAGTCGGAACAAAGCGACGAAGCAACAAGAGCAGCCATGAAAGATATCCTCAAGCGGTTATTTTTTCAGCTCTCGCTTCGAGATGTTGCTCCCATTTTGCAGCGTGCTTTTGGACAAAGCGTCACCTTTTGCGCTACTGTTGGTGAAGTGCAGAGTCAATGCCGAACCAGCGTATTGATGTCAGCGACTGGATCTCCTGGTGACTCTCAAAACGAGAATTTAGAGGGTCAAAGTGAAGCTGCTGATGTGATCCAGAAGGCAAAAGTGGCTCCACGAATTTTGTTACTTGAACATATTGAGGCAGCTGGAATCGACCTGATTACGTCCGCTGCTCAAAAGCAACAGACACTTGACTCGAAGCCAGCAACACCTACATTGCCTGAAGCTCAAGAACATGTCGTGGGTGGGCAAAAACGTGCAGTTCGTTCAACTTCGAAGGGGAAAGAAGTGGCACCTGCAGTTCCTGTGTCTCCAACTTCAAAAGTTTCTACGTCTTTACCTGTACGTAACCTTTCGAAACACGAGTGTGCTGGAGAGGACTTCAGAGAAAAAAGTATCGTGGCGCTACGAAACGAGTTTATGCGTGTTGCAAGCATTTGTGTGATGGATTGTCTTCCGTCCCAAGTTTATGAAAATGTCTTTGCTTTCACATCTTTGCCAGATAACACTCTATCTCGAGTTCAAATTTGTGCGGGGCCCACACTGTGGCAAGAACTCGAGACATGGCACCAGACACTACAACCAGTGGGTCCTCAAAAGCAGCCATGCAATCTTACTGCTGTCGTTGGTGGTAAGTCTTTGGAGGCTAAACTGCGACTGATTGACGGTCTCTTGGAGTGTGTCCAGGAAATCTACTTTGTCGGTGAAGTGGCGATGAGTTTATACAGAGTATTGCATACAAAGCTAGTGAGCAAGTCGGCCACATTAGATGATGTTGGCATGATGAGTGAGGAAGAAATCGAGAACGTGATAGAAAGAGCAGGAGAAGAAAGCGTAAGCGAAACGAGTCCTGAAAAAGAATCAAACAAAGATTTTCATGAAAATCAGACGGGTAAAACTTGCTCTTTGAGCTTGTGGGATGTTCTCGTACCCGCAGTTGAAAAGCTACAGCAAAAGGCGAATCGAAAATGCGTTCGTCTGCTACTTCCCGTCGATTGGATAGTGGGTGATGCACCTCTAGAAGAGCAGGATAAAAGTCATGGTGATGTCGATAATTTTGACGAGGAAGAAGATGAAGAAGTGAATGAATGCTGGGACGATCGACGGCAACAAAAGGCATCTTGCGTGAAAAGCGCTAGGCGAAAGCCAGTCGAGGAGCCTGATCGCATCGACGTTTTTGAGCAAAAGCGCCAGTATGCATACGAAGGCGAGCGAGCACATGTTGTTCTTAGTCTCGCACCCACAAAGGATATGAAAGTACTCGACGCCGGTTGGCAATCGTTCGAAGACATTACAATGTTATGTTTATCCGACGTTCAAGTTGTTGACGGCAAACCGAGTATTTTGGCTACAAGCTGTTCCGAGTCAGATGGTGACGATGATGAGTTATCTGAAAATGACACAGCTCTGCCCGAGCCTTCATCAGCAAAGTTTGTGTATGATTGGACATTCCGTGCGTTGGACGTGGGTCCAATTGCAATGCAAGCTCTTGCAAAACTCTTTCAGCGAGATGTGGAATGGGAAGGCCAAAATTCACTCCCATCTGTATCAAAAGCATTGATCGTAAACGGAGTCTGCGGGGCTGTTGAGTTCCATGAGTTTTGTACAGCAACCAAGCAGCTCTTGCAAATTCTTCAAGACAAAAATCTGCAAAATGTGTTGATTGCTGGGAACGAAACAGCGTGTTGGCTTCAACATCTCCAGGGTCAGCTACCAACTTGCTCGTCGATGGATTTAAACAAAGGTGTCGAAGCAAAAAGCTTGCAAGCTAATTTTCAAATTTCGAATGGATTGGTCGGTAGCCCAGCCTCAAAGCGTAAAGTGGTGGATGATCGAGTTATGCGAAATGCTCGAGTACTTAAACGGCTCATTGCGATCAAGCCACATTCAACTATGGTGAATTTGGCATCCCGCGAGTGCATTTAGCTATAGCTACAATACGCCGGTAGAGATCTACATTGGTTTGAGATTTCGATGATGTACGCCAAATTATATATTTTCAGGACCGTAGCAGGGTAATTCTGCACGACAATTGCCATTTTCCGCAGTAGACTTTTAGTATCCTAGCAATACTTTATCGACTCTAACAAGAAATTAAATTTCTTTACCTGTAAAAGTCGGAGAATTTCTTTCTCTCAGGCAAATGTAATCGCATACCTTGCTCTGCTGTTGGTTTGAGCGTTAAAGAGTGTTTATTAGGCTTCCGATTCCAGAAATTTAAATCAACTGGCCTTTGGAGCCGATGGCTTCCAGAGCGGCTAAGGACAAATGTATTGCTAAAATTTGTCCGAATAAGAGCCCGTAAAGATCGAGATAGCTATGCGATTAATTGTATTAAGTTTAACGAGGCAATTGATCGCCTTAGTGGGATAGCAAATGGCTTCGATAGCATATTGCTGAACGTACCAGCTGACGAAAAAATCCCCGTTTGAATTTGATAGAAACTAACTGCCAAATTTAGTGCATACACCCAGACATATATCTTTGTACTATTTAGCCAATGAAAACCGTTAGCCAGTTGCTTTTCCTTTTTTTAGTCTTGAAATTTTGATGATGCATGATGAGTTTTTGACATCTTCACCATACAAATTTTGCTTTTAATTCAAGAAATCTGAAACATGGGCTCACATCTCGGTCGATGCAGCCGTTGCCTTGGTGATCCACATTAGAAACGATCAATCTCAGGCCTCACTTCCTTTGCCCGGTGGGAGTTTGGATGGTAAGTTTGAGGATTGCACATTTGAGTATTTCATACTATAAATCTTCGAAATCGCGGAACCTTTGCGCCAAGCTCGACTTTAAGGATGCTTCTTCATAACGAAGGATGTGTGTATATATAACTTCGAGATTAAATTATGTTGTCGAAACATCACCTCAGAATCTTTTTTGGCTATCAACATTGCCAGACACTCGGTAGCTTGATTCTCTTTGAGTTTAAAAACACTGGCATTGCCTTTTAAGTGAAGCTTACCTGCCGTGACACGACGCCATTCATGCTATTAATTATCATTGTCGAAAAGGTTTCTGCTGACTTCGGGCTTCTATGTAGAAGCAGCTCTCGAAGGTATATCGTTGCCCCCTTGTGGACCTACCCACTGTGACTTGCAAACGCTAGCAAAACTTTGTTTACTCCGGTTGGCTATATTATGTTATACACATGCAGAAATTTGTTAGCTTCATTTCGAGAATTGCCTTTGGTGTTTTTTGGCTGCCGAAGGTACTACCAAAGCTTGGAAATTACCTTAGATAAAATTTGAATTCTCCAAAACAAATTGAAAAACATTCCGCACTACAAGCCTGGATCACGTTATTGAAGCTTTGTTGCACAGAATTGGATGGCCATCATCTATGGTCTTGTCCCATCACAGATCGAGGGCGTAGGTTGCTCTAAGTATGACATGGCCAGGGCACACCTTGATAGCGTTCATTAAAGACAAGAAATACCTCTGTGCTGTCAAAACTTTCCAATCTCACAGCCAGAGCTTTTCGCCCTTAGTAAAGTTTAGAGCCGCTCCATTTATTAGTCGATCCGAAACAGGCTTATTTTCGTTGTTCCGTTCTGAAGCTTTATTAAATATGTCTAATGACCGTCTTCATATGCCGGCGTGCGACATTTCGCGACGTGCCAAGAATTATCAAGATCCAAAGTGGGCCCTCAGACTTAAATCAACTCTAATGTACAACTAGCTACATAAAGAGCTGTCACGGTCTTAAGGGCTTGATTGTATCGAATATACAACTATAGTGGGGTACTGAGCTCTTACAAACTAGAGAACCCCACTCATACTGGTACACAGCATTTCCCGATTGCAGGGCGACAATATTCGCTAGTGACCCTTCGTCGTTCGCTTTCGAGGCAGATATGGATCATAGGTATAATGATACCGCAGCCAAAACAGTAGGTGTTGCGTTGCTCGGCAAAACTAAATTGCATAGGGACTAAGTACAAATCAACGGGCCTACAAGCATATTCCAAAGGACGAGAAGCACAAATATTTGGCAGTTTAGAGGATGGAGACTGCTTGCGGCTTCTTACAAAAAGCGATTGTGGCTTGCGCTCTTAATCGTTAAGTGTGAAGCGATTTTGCCTTTAGACTATCAACAATCACAGCCGCCATGTTTTTTTCGTTTACTTATCAATAATGTTATCTAATCCAAATTGTAGCTTGTACGTAAAGTTCCCACCTACCTAGGTGGGAACTAAAATATTTGGAAAAACATGAAGCTTGCAAAAAAAACCACACCCTTGATAAAAAATAGGAAAAAAATACTTTGTCTAAGCTGTTTCCGGGTGAGTGCGCAGTTTTAGAACAGAACTTCTAGGTGAGGGAGTGCGAAAGTCACGCACACAAATATCCGTGATCAAGGGTGCCTTGGTGGCAATCTCTTTTTTTAAAAAGTTTAGTTCTTCTATCCTCCGATGGTGGAACCTTTCACTTCACCGGCCTTTACACCACATTAGGAACCAATACAGAAGCGACCTGAGCCAGTGCAGTCTCACCATCAAGCATATACTTTGCTGGTGGAGCACAAACACTATGACGCGACACAATTACTTGGCAACAGCCAGGGCTGCAAACAGCAGATCGTCCGGACAATAAAAAGTGCTTGTATGACAGGTGCAAGCAGACATTACATTTGTAAATTCGCGAGGAATCAAATTGACAATTTACCCGTGTAAGTGTAGGATCGGCTATCAGGTGTGACAGGGTCATGCACAGAGAACTCACGCAAAAATATACTCGATGTCCCCAAAAGCAATCATTCGTAATCGTAGATTAGTGTGTGCAATCGATTGCATTTAATCTTTGGTAAATTATCCATTTGATCTTAATTTTAATTCATAGACTAAATTTCAGTTTACTTACGAAGGTAGAAAACATACTATTCATAGATGCCTTGGGTAAAAAAAATTATGTAAATACCGCAATAATTTCTCAAGAGCGAGTACTCTTTCATTTTCTTTTTAACAAAAGACAGGGTTGTCGCAAAAGCTCGGCTTTATGTTACCAATCGAAACGCTCTCGCAACCAGACTTTGATCAGTGTTATCCTCCAATCTTTCACTCTTACATGAAACATTGATTCGAGACAAACACCTAGAAAAGAAGGCTACTAGTCGGTCGAACGATTTAACAATGACCAAAGAAAAGAATTTCGGCTCACAAAGAGACTTATAAGCCAGCAATAGATTCTGTGCGTTGTGTCTATAACAAAATTTGAACTTACTTGAAACAATAAGCCTTTGCTTTTATCAAACCTCGCTCAGGCATATGAAGCTTTAAAAGAGCGTCCCGTTTTTTGACGGTGGGAAATGCATGCTTTTTTTACCGTAGTCCAGTGGACTGCCGACATACCCGGCTCCAAAAGTTACCGGTCTTGTTCGATCAGTTCTCGATTCTGAAGCACGTAATTACAATGACTCACGAGAAATTGACTTGACTTGCACCTATCAAGGAAGAGGTTCTCACAGTTCGTGCCCAGTAACGTTAGCTTGGGCTGCCTGTTTATGACTTGAATCCCGCTTCAGTGACTCGGGACATACCACAGCTAGAGTAAGTACATTTGCTTCAACCGAGAAGTAACAAGTCGATATGTCAAGTTTATTTTGGCAGTAGTTCAAACGATTTAATGGAACTCGGACAATTTCAAGGCTTCAAGACAGCAGTGAATGCATTTGTATATAAATTCTAGCAATAATAATTCAAAATTGTTAGCGTTGAAGTTTGTCTTGTTTTCTGTCGATTTAATTGAGTTAAATCATTTGAAATTTTGACTTCCATCCATCTGCCATGTACGCGTTTTATGACACTTATTTGCTTCGACACGAAGTGCTCGGCTGTTCTGCCTTCGTAGGAGAAATAATCTTAACAAGCCGCTTCGTCGTTACTCTCACACCAAGCCTTAATCCAAAGTGTGGTGGCGCTAGTGCAATGCGAATTTAAATAAATTGGTTTAGTCTACGTAAATTGGTGTAGTGCCTCTTGAAGTCTGAGCGGGACTGTATAATGCAAACTTAGCATGTGGAGCGAGGATCAACGTACACACTGTGCACTACTTCTTTGACGATGCTGATCACCCGCTCAGTCTGACCATCGGCCAGCAAATGGTCCGAAATAAACATGTACAGCTCGATGTTAAAACCTGAAAAACGCACTTTTAAAAGCGACCAGTAGAACGTTAGTTTCGGGTGACTGTGGGGTTCAATTTGTAAGAAGTCACAATAAAAGAGAAAATATTGTTTAAATTGTGTTGACTGTCGTTGGCACAGTCACTAAGTGAGCTATTTGTTCAGCTGTTCAGCTGAGTTTATTTATCCTGTGTTGCCTGTCGGTCGACCAAATACAAAAGACATACTATTGGACTACCAGTAGCGTAGTGGCCCCAGCAAGCTTGCCAGTGGTGCGGCCACCATCGGCAAGTATTTTGCCCGCTTAAATACGTTGCATGAGCGCAAATATATGCAGAGCCGCTAACACACTTTATTTAGTGCTTGGCAAACGGTATAGTTTTCGCCAATATTGGCGAAGATGTTCGCCAAGCAGTACATCGTGAGATTTACAAAGGATGCAATGTATTGTATTTTTGTCATCAAGAACACAATACGTGGTTCAACGTCTTAATCGGTGCAGTAACTCAACCGCCAGGCTTTTATTAAAAACCGAAGTTGCTCTGCATTCGACTGTGCCGACAAATTATTGCCCGATGTTTTAAGCTTCTTGCCCCCCGTTGGCTCACGCAGAGGTTCGCATTTGTCAATTCACACATACGCGGCACAATTGCATCCACCATAAACGCGGTCGCAATTGCCAAATGAGCTAGCTCATCGTTACATTCCATTGGTCAAAAAGATTTGCTTTCCTAGCTCTACTTCAGCTCGATGTTATATTCCGCAGCAAACAAGAGTTATCCCACCATTTTCTGCGATGGGTGAGGCGGCTGCGTCATAGTGCGCAGCGACGCATAGATCACGCATCGGCTAGAGCTTAACCTATTGTTCTTAAGCTCGATGATAATGTGCTCAATTGCAAGCAGCGTTTGTCATTGAACAAACACCTTTTCTAGGCAGCCTCGAGCTACAAAATATGTATACTCCGTCTCGCCGTTCGGCGTCTACTTACTGTAGTCAGTGTTTCTGGCGTGCCACAGACGTCACTAAATAATGATTAGGGATCCAACAAGGCTAGTATCGGCACTTGAAAAAAATCTCTATTCTATATCAAATGCAGCTTAGTGTTAGAATTTTAACCTAAGTCTTCACTTTTCTTGATGAGATACGACAGTGGTCGATTTTTTATAATTCGAACTATACTTTTCAAATAAATAGTAAAGCAAAATCGCTGCCTTAAATATTTCAATTCAATGAAGCTGACCAGTCCACAATGGTCATGACCTTTGCAAGATTTATGTCTTTGTTGAGTAGGACGAGGAAACCGAAGTGAGTATATTTATCTAGACCAATCAACGAATACCATTATGTAACTACTTTATGTGACGTACTCGTAAATACTGTGACGCCATCTGCCTGTTCAACATGCATTCAGCGATGTTATTTCAACACTCCCACTCACCGCTAAGGCTGTGTATGGTCTTTTGCTGAATTGGTTTTGATTCCAGAGGCTTTGCGCAGATACTTCAGCATCTTGGTTCCAAGTGCCTTCGTCAGTATATCTGCAAGCTAACTCTTCGTGTCGATATAGTCGATATGTAACAGTCCTTGATGCACATTTTCACAAATAAAGTGGTGCTTGATGTCCACATTGTTCGTTCTAGCATGGTATTTGGCGTTATTGGCCGACGCGATAGCACCTTGGTTGTCTTCCAAAACCTGTGTTCCTTCAACGTGCTCGTGACCCAGGTCCTTCAGCATTGCCCGCGACCAAAGAACTTCTTGCGTGCATAAACTCAGAGCCATATATTAAGCTTCCGCTGAGCTCAGCGCAACTTTCCGCTGGTACTTCAACTTAAATGCCACTGGCGCGCTCGCAATCATGACCATAACTCCCGAGACCGAGCGTCTGTCATCCGTGTTGCTGCCCCAATCTGCATCCGGTTACGCTTTAACCGCAACGCTTCCACTTTCTCGGTAGACGATTACGACTTGACGCGTGGTCTTCAGATACCGTACTACTCGAGTTGCTGCGCTCCAATGTTGAAGTCCCGGGTTCTCCAGAAAACGTGATAGCTGTGTCACCACGTAAGCAATATCCGGCCGAGTACACGTCGTTATGTACAGCAAGCATTCAATCAAAGAGCGATAGGGCTTTGACTGCACTGTCGACCGTGTCTTTTCCGTTGTTGGTGACTGCATTGACGACAACTTCAATCCTGATACACATGGGTTTTCAACGCTCTTGGCATCTTGTTGACCGAATCGCTTGACCACGTCGTCAATGTAGCGAGTCTGTTTGATCATCAATGTTCCAGCTGACCTGTCGTGATCGATTGCCATACCCAAAATAAATTCCGCCCCACTAGCTTTTTCATCTTGAAAGCAATCGTGAGTACATACTTTACTTGCTTAATTTCTTTGCTGGTTCTTGCTGCAATAATCATGTCATCCACATATTGTCCAACGAAGGCAGAACCTTCTTAAGTGCTCTTGATATTAACACATTGATCTGCCTCGCAACTCTCAAAGCCATTCCTGACAAAGACACCATGTATTGTCTTGTTCCAGGCACTTGCTGCTTGCTTCAGCCCGTAAATAGCCTTGTTAAGCTAACATATCTATCTTTGAGCATTGTCGGCTTCAAGTGGAACTTCCATAAAAACGTTGTCCGCCAACACGCTATTAAGAAAAGCCGTGTCGACGTCCAGCAGTTCCAGTTGATAGTCGCATTCAGCACATACCGCGAGAATTTTTCGGATCGATTGCATGTTAGCAAGCGGGGAATAAGTCTCGAAAAAGTCGGCGCCATACTTCTGCTTGAAATCTTTCACGACCAGTCATGCCTTGTATCGCACAATAGCGCCATTCTAATCACGCTTCTTGGCAAATCCCCATCGTGATTCAATTGTGCGTCCAAACTTCCCTAGTATCTTCAATGTTCACATTCGATTCTCTTCATGAGAGTGAACCCTAGCATCGATTGCTTCACGCCAATTTTTTGCATCGTCGTTTGCCATTACTTGGGCATACGTAGTTGGTGAGGCGGTATCATTGTCAATATTCTTAGCGGAATCAAAAACGGCTTTCGCAATAAGTCCATCTTCATCAATCCTAGCACACTTCAGACCTCACTGCCTTCCGTCGACTCTTTATCATCGAGCCCGTTCCTTTGCAATAGCACCGGCTCACGTCTTATTCTTGTTCGATCCACTTCAGGCCGAAACACCAAAGAATATTTGATGCACTTGGGACGGTGGATGATAATTGTTAGCTGGACCCTGTTTTGCCAGGGCTCTCAGAAGGCATTAGCCACTGTACAACGGCGCTTGGCGTACAATCCATATCATCCATTCGATATCCGCGACTGTCTCCTCGACAGCTCCTGAGAAATCGTCCGAAACTGGCTGTCGATCCACTTGATGCTGAACCTTGACTTCATCACCATCCTTCATTATTCAACAATTTGTTCCAGCTTGAGCTCTTGCGTGTCGTAAATACCGCCTATCTCACGCTCAACCAACTTTAAAGTGCGGGTTACTTTAATCTTGGCATTCTACGAGTCAAATACGCGATAGCCCTTGACATTCTCTGCATAGCCGAAAATCATACACTTGATGCTCTTGGGTTCCAGTTTGGTCCGTTGCGAACCAAATACGCGCAGGTGATCCATTTTAGGCATCATCTTGAAAGCTAGCTCGTACGGCGTGATGTCAGGATGGACCGTATCGCGGAAGCGGTTAGCTAAATAGACCTCTATATTTACCGCTTCCGCCCACCATTCCGTCGAAACGCTCTTGTAGTGTAACATGCTGCGGGCCTTCTCCATGATAGTCCTGTTCATACCTCCGCCTCGCTGTTCTGCTGAGGGCTGTATGAAACGGAACAATGCCGTTCTGTTGACATACTCCAGCCACTTTCTTGTTAACAAACTCGGGTCCGTTGCCGGATCGCAAACACCTTAGTCGTGCACCCCACTGGTTTTCGTATATTGTCAGGAAATTCTTGGCCCTGACAGCTAATTCACATTTGCTCTTGATCAGAAAAAGCGCAGCATATCGTGAAAGATCATCCACAAACGTGAGAACGTACTTGGCACCACCCTTCGAGGAAGTTCTCATTGGCCTCATGACATCTGTCTTAACACGCTCCAACACACGTGTCGTGTTTGTCATCGAAGGAGACGGAAACACCGTGACCGTCTGCTTGCCCTTCAAACACCCGGCACACAATGATTCCACACTTTGCTTGACAACTGGGACACCATCAGCTATTCGATGTGTCCGGATTAGCGGGGTGCCCCATGCGGGCATGCCAAAGCTGTATATTTAACGAGACATGCTTCTTCTTGCTCACAATCAAGAGAATACGACTTTACAACTTTTGTACTCGACGCAATTTCTCATTTCTTGTTCCAGATGACGCATGACGAACACGAAAACTCTACACTCATACCACGCTCTGCCAACACAGCAGCCTTCTGTCGAGTCCGGGAATGTGCGGGACTTTAACTATGCAAATGCCCAAACTTTTCAATTCAGCCAGTTTCGCCGTGCCGGCTCCTTTGACGAGCAACTTCTTCCCGTCTGCAATCGTAACTTCGATGCTAGCTTCTAGACCCTTGTAATTAAACAAGTCCTTCCTGTGAGGGGTCGTGTGGGAAGTTGCTCTACTGTCAATCAGCCATCCTGATGGCTTTCCTCCACCAACTGCAAACACCGTGTCATCGCTGTTAAAGCTTTTACCGGCAGAGCAGCTCCGCTTCAAGTGTCCAAACTGTTCACAGTTGAAGCACTTGCCCTCGAATCCGCCGTTATTGCGTGGAGGGCCACCCTTTCGTCCATTGTCCCGTCCACCTTTGAATCTTCTAGCATTTCCATTTGCGCGAATTGCTTTCTCCGCAGCTTCTTTCCTCTGCAGCTTCTCTGATTGTTTAAGCAGCTTCTCTCTGACTTCAATCAAAGTAATGTCCCACGCATTCTCCACAATCGACGAAATCAAGTCATACTCCGAAGGTAGACTGCTGAGAATTACCACCAGCTGGCGTGAATCATCAATTCGCTCTCCCGTAGGTGAACTCCCACCACTAGCTCGTCCAAAGAGTCCAGATGCTCCGCCATGCTTGTTCCATTTTCCATCTTGATCTCGTGTAGTCGACGAGTCATCACCACACGATTGTGAAGAGTCTAACCTTGAGCTTCGCACGGAATGAGGCGTCGACGTCATACAGCTAAAGGTCACGTGCTCTTGTTTTTGTTTTTCGAATTAAGTCAACTTTGTGATGTACATTCCTATTAGGCAGTAAGAAGGGGTTGTTGTCAGTCCACATCCTAATATTTCTTAACCCTGTCCGATAAATCGTCGTCGTAGCTAATTTTGCGTTTTGGACATGGTATTAAAAACATTAGCGATGCGTTTATGTCACAGTTAAGCTATATTTAACGTTTTTCTTCTGTATTTCTTTTTGCATAATTGCTAAGAATTCTTGTATTATAGCAGAGGATCAATATAATATTATCGAACATCGTACTTCAGACATTCAAACCACTTGTGCGGCTTCTGGGAGTCTCGAAGGATGCTATCACCCGTCAAAAATGCCGTGTCCGCGTGATTCAAACGCGGTCGATAGAAAGGATTGCTGTAATGATTTTTAAATAGACCAGCGTCGAGTCCTCCTACGCAGCTTTCAAACTCGACCAGACCGTCGTTTTCTTCCGATTTGTGCTTTATGACTTTTCCGGCAAGAATCGAGGGAGCTTGAAATT